>JACEGR010002182.1:0-137600 GCA_014170235.1 Listronotus bonariensis | reverse complement strand
TTAATTAAAACGTTTATCAAATATGATGTGTTGATAACTAGACTGGACCAGCCCACAATAAAAATTCGCATCACAGATAGACATACGCTACAGGCACAGATTCTTCTTCCATGGCGCAAATTTGGCCTATCAAACGCCGGCTGGCTCGCGTAAAGCTGAGTTCATATACTTATAGTAGGTGAGCCCAAGGGGGATTTCGGGATTTACTACAGCGCGGCAGATTAATATACCGGAGGATACCTTGTACCCGGTTAAGTACCACCACTAAATATAAGCCCCGTATACAGGGCCTATCGTAAAAAAATTATATATCCATCATCTCGTCAGATTAAGATAGGGTAAGTTAATTACTTGCTAAGCAGGGTATATTCCACTAATCTGGCAATATGAGAGTGACGTAAAGAAAGTGGAGGGCTACGAAGTTGTAAAAAAACGTCATTTTGACATTATCGAGCGGTAAAAAAAACGTCATTTTGACATTATCGAGCGTTAAGCTTGATTCATATATTTACGATATGCGACTTGCTAATTGTGGAACGTGTTCTAAATGATCAACTTCAAATGTGACGTTCGAAATTGACCAGTTAGAACACGTAACCCTGGTTGCACGAGCCCACCTTACTTTATAGATTCTACTTGCAGTCTACTACTAGAAAAAAGTTTATAAGGTACTGCTCATAAGTTGTTATGAGTAAACTTTATGATAAAAAATATTTAATTAAATTAACTGCATAAATAAACAAAATACGTTTTGCAAACAACAATTTACAAGTTGAATTTTTTACACAAAAACATTTAAAAATGTAGATAAAATGTTGACCTCCTAATCTAAAGACTGATTTATTTTTTACATTTAGTTTGCAATGTCTAAACAAAATATTTTAAAGTTATTTTATTATAATTTGTCTTATGTAGAACTGCATGTTCGCTGTTCGCAAATAATGTAAAAAATTTCTGTCAGGGTCAGGGACTGACGCATAGGGTGAGAACTTACAAATAATTCCAAGACTGATGTATTAATCAATTATTTTATTTGTTCAGAATATTAAAGTTAACCTTGACACTTATAGATTTATTATAGTTGAACAAAGATAAATATACCTCGAATTGTGCATCAGAAAAGAATACCCAAAAGTCAGCCAGCTCTAACTTTCTTCGGCGCAGTTTGCTCTTATTGTCTTGGGTCGGAGTCGAACGTTATGGTAGGTTTACTTCTGACATTTATTGCATAATATTTATGTCAGACAGAAATTCTAGCTAATATAAACAATAAAAAATTTCTATCGGACATCATTTTTTCACCACAACCACTTAACGATGGCTGAATACATTACGTGTAAAAGCCAAAAACCTATACCTAACAGAATAGAATAGAATCAATTTTTGACCGTTTACATTAGCCAGAATTTCTGCCCAACATAAATTATCATGCAATACATTGTCAGATGTAAACCCACCATTGGTATCTCTCTGTTATTTGCTTAAATGATTTGTCTTTCGTAATAATTTAATTATAACACTATGGCACTAACAATTTTAGTTACTCCCCGTAGTTTCTGTATTTTCTACTCAAACAGTGTTTATTATTTGTTTACATGGTCTATACCTGATCAGCTAAATATCATAACACATAGGCAACATGAGAAAAAGGGACAGTCAAACTAAATACCGGCATGTAAACATATAATAATAATAGTGCTTGTTTTGTTATACCATTACTGGCTGATATACCAAAACCTATTGCTCATGCAGTATATACAATGCACTACCCCATTGTCTAATGCGGTGCCGTAAAATGCGGTATCTGCATGCCTCGATCCATGGACAATGTTGTGGTGGAACTGTGGCCAATAAATTGAAGCCTTTGTAGGATGTCAATTAAAAAAGTTGGTACAATTTTGTACTATTTTAACTCTTACTCGTAGATCCTTGATTGGTCACCTATATCCATCGTTCACAAGTCTTTTAAAGCACCATTATTGAATTTTTTGATTAAAATATGCAGCGTTGCCATTTGAAAATAAAACAAGAGCTAACTTTGGGCACTCCTGATCATTTAAGGGAAAACGCTCAGACACGTCAATTTTTAATTTTAGGGGAAAATTTTGTTTTTACTTAAACCCCCTGAACTACAACCCCTTTAGCAGATGTGAGACTCACCTTTAAAATTCTTAATAGAAAGAGGGGTTGAGTGATACCTTATTTTGAAGGTCTCTCGATACTGATTACAACTTTCAAGTTTGAAGTCTCTGCTATTTATTCCGTTGATATGTCAGCTATTCAACATTAAAATGTTTAATATTAAATACCTTGTAACAGCAAGCTACCTTAAACTAAAGAGATATTATTAAAAGTTAAACGATCTTTAAAATGAGATATTAAATAATCTTCAAATTCAAATTTTTGGGGTGAATCACACTCCTTGCCAGAAAGACATGATGTTTTTTTTTGGTCTTTATTTTTTATTCAGCGGGAGGGGCGCAAAAGTAAAGGTAAAGGACGCAATTTTTAACCTGATGACCTTTTTTTGCTCTTAAATTTGTTTGTGCAATCAATTTTTAAATTGGCCACAATCAAATGGGCGCAAAATTTACGCTTTGCTTCAGTAGAAAATAGACCTTGATTCGGCACTCACTTGAACAAACAGTTTAATACGAGATATGATACAAATCTGTCTCTAATGTCTAAAAAATTAGGAAGAAGGTCATGGCCAAAGTGCCAAACTTTTTAGTGGAATCGTTTCCCTTGTATAATGGTATCCCATTGACTACTTTTAAGTTGAATATTTAAATAAATACCGTATACATTTTAAATAAAATATTTTTTCTATAATATAATCTTTAAATTGTATAAGAATAATTTTGTTGACTTATCTACTGATAAGTAAATTATTATATCCATCCCTATGTTAACTTTAAGCAAGCAAATAATAAAAATTATTTAAATAACTCTGACAAAGCACAATGATTCTAGTGTTTAGATACCTGAAGTATTTGCAAAAAGAAATAATGTTTTTTTTATTGAAAGGTGTCCCAAGTTGCAAAAAATTGTGTCAAAGCTATAAAAATTTTGCAATTAAATAACGGGGATCGGCATATGGGTATTTTGTAGAATTTAATGACTAAAGAGGAAAGACATAGATTATTTCATAGAATTTACATGAATGTGTACTGTGTAGTGTAATATGTAATAATTAAATTATTTCATATGAATGGATACAGGACGTTCCTATTTTATTCTTTGTTCTGGGAATAAACTTTCCAAATGTTAAAAATATCACACTGAACGTACTAAAAAATTGTGGTAAATTTAACTAAAAAATAGGTGTCTAATCTGGTATTTTTAGGTAATTTATTTAATTATTCTAGTGGAAAAATTCTTTTCACTATTTGATCGGCATAGATAAAATTGTAAAGTTAACTAATTTGCTAGTTTATTTACTTAATATCTAAGTTATCGACATTATCCGGGGACTGAATAACAGGTTCTCTAGGCAAAAAGGGTACGCACAAGATATATCTTTAACCTTAAGAAATGTTAGTATATTTTTTGTGTAATATTCAAAAATGGAAGCAAGTTTTTCTTTGATAAGCGTTATGCCTTACCAAACCTAAAAGTGTTTAGTGTTGACGTGGCACAGTATTTTTTACAATGAAAACATTTTAATATCGTGCAGTGAATGAAATTATTTTTTTATTTATATTAAAGAGGCAAACACAAAACAAATGATAGTCATCTCCGAAACAAGTTAGGGAAGAAAGATTTAAAAGAAATATCGTGGACTATTTCAGGACAAGAAAACAATACATTTAAATGGGTATTTATAACTTTTGGAACAACCCAAGCAGCAAGCTGACGTCATTTTTGGTCATAGGACGTCAACATAATGACATTATGTTTGGAAAAACCGCCAGAAAAATTTTGTGACATTATATGATTCGTGTCAAAATCCAACCGAAATATCATATGACAGAAAAATAAGACTTACAAAATTGAAATAGGAAAACTCCACCGATAGATGGCGTAATGGACAATAAATTACTACGCTTATTCAACATCTTCGCTTTTTATCGCCTACACCGTACCGATGAGACCAAAATAGTTCGAGACCGGTCTGCGGTTGGGGATTTCAATTAGGTTTGAAAGAAATATTTTCGGCTAGTGTAAAAACCTGCATCTTCAGGCTGGACAGTGTCCCGAGAGATGCGACCTTGCATTGTACTCTTTGCTTGCAGTGCAGGAAATTGCAAGCAGTAAGGAGTTTTTTCCTATTTCAATTTTTAATTAAAATACCGTATCATTTTAGCTTAAGAAAAAAGTATATGCGTCAATTTTTCGTCATTTTAAAGACGTCTTTTGTCTGTGACTTAGGGAGGTCAATTTAACGTCATTTTGCCGTCATCTTATGACGTCTTTGCTGACCAAATGTGACCAAAAATGACTAAAAAGAGACGTCAATAAGACGTCAGCTTGCTGCTTGGGAACTATATGTAAAAATTTGTAAGAAAATGTTTGGTTTACACAAATATTTTTATCAAACGAAGGCAAGATGCCTGCATTTGTATTGTATTTCGACAGTCTTTCGTATTCTTAGATCAAGCATCAATCCTTATTCGACGACGAAGAGAATGAGTGTTAAAGTTCGAATTAAGAAATCCAATGTATTTTAAACCATAAAATCATGTTTTTCCAATAAAACGTATTGAAAAACTTGGTAATTCAATTATGTATTTGTTTTTGTAATACAAAACTCCATTTACAATTTTCTATAACAATACAGGGGCAGAAAGCAAACAGAACAACTTGTTTCATTTTAATTTGATGTATCTTTCATACAGTATTACCCATTAATGCAGTATATTTTTACAAATTATTCATGGCCAATGGCCTTTTAAATTTTTAAGAGTAAGTTCACCACATCGTGTATTTATTATATGGTCAACTCTTAGGGATATCCCTTTTAAAAACACATTTCTCTAGAGCTACTACTACTTTATTGTTACCTTAAAAGTTCATTGACATTGTGTATACAAGATTTTATACAATAATTAATACCAATAACTTGTCTACGCGAAAAACAATACCCACCATATCCAATATCTATAGATTTATTTTTATCTTATCATTATTTTGCATTCACATGTTTGTTTTTGATTTTACTCTTTTTGTGAGAAATACTTAGACATTAAAGAAATCAATTTTCTGTGGTTTAGAGGTAACGTCTATCTGTTTTGGCTTGCTGGTTTTCAGGGCTGTACCAAGAAATGCCAGACTGTAACACTCTAAATATATTTACTTAAAATAAAAATGAAAAATAGCGTTTTAGCGCAATTAGTTATACGTGTAAATTTTAAAGATATTTAAACAAAACATAAAACCTATTTTTTATCACAATAAATTTTCATATTCATTAAATTTTTGGTGCAAATTATCTTAATAATTTCCCTAAATAATATTTATATATCATTGCACATATCTTAACCTTAAAATTATTAATATGAATTTATACATATACACCGCAAGTGCTGAGCGACAACCGTATAAAACTGCTAACTGCCGACGCAAGCACCAGAGCCATTCATATTACAGCAACGCAACTCGTTGCTCTCCAAGGCAAAACCGAAATAAGTATAACATTCTGGCGCTTGCGTCTGCGGTTCGAAGTCTGCCGCGGTGCTCGGAATCATACCTTAACGGAAATCGTAACGTCAAACTGTCAGCGGTAACGGCAATATTAAACTATAAATCCTTTTGACGGTCTTGTGGTTTTTAGAAATTCTAAAAACTATTTAGATCGATTTCTATAATTATATTTAAAGTTTTGTTAAAATGAAATAGTAAATATTTTTCCATATTATTTTTTGTTGCTCTTGATAGTAATTTATTCTCAACAGAAAATATGTTGTGTAAATAAACCTAATTGTAACAAAGCATAAGAGCACAATTCCGATAATGTAGCACGATAATTTGGTTGGTTTTAACATCTTCGGCTACTTTTGGCAAATTTATTTAGTGAAAATAATTTAAAAACCTAATTTTCTGACTATTTTATTTGAGTGTTGATAAAACAAAACAACAGTACGCATGGTTTTTACTGATAGCATCCATTGTCAAAACCAAACTTCAAATTTTTTTAGGTTGTATTCTGTATGCAACTATTTTTTTAAACCAACATATGTATGTCATCTTAAGTAAGTTGTCTTGTCAGTTATGCAGCTTAAAACATTTTATATTTTAACATCGGTAAATAAGATCTTCAATTTAATCATAAGAATTCAAAACGAGTACCAGTGGTAAAAAGTTTTATATCAATTTTTATTGTCAGTTCTAGTTTCCTAATTAGGGTATAGCTTCTCCCAGGTACTGCAAAATTAAAACGAGGTTGGCGTAACCGAAATTCACGCGTAGAAAAGAGAAATATCCTTAAGAATTAACCAAAATGTCAAAAACACTACTTAATAGCACAGGGGAACCCGGAAGTAAAAGTTTTTACTTGTTTTTGTTTAGTCATGTTTACTTTTCAAAGTTTAAAATTAATATAGTAAAGACTTACTTACATTATCTAAAAGTAGTTTCTCCTTTGATTTGATTATTTATTGTGTTTTTTTTTTCAGTTATTAAACGAAAAGAGCGACGATGACGACATCGAAGCGAAAGCGGGCATGAAAAAGCGCAGTGAATTGCTGCAACAACTTCTCAAAAAGACAGTGATGATGACGATGATAAGAAAAACGACAACGGTCCGCAGGAGGACTCACTATTGAGAAGCCTCGGGTTTCCCCAGGTTCACCAAATACAGAACGAAGAGGAGCTAAAAGGTCCAGTGATGAACGAGATGATCGGGAGACCAAAAGGAGTAGTGATGGATCACAGGTAGGTTGTATGGTTAGCACATTGCTTGAATTAGTAATGATTTAAATCAGAATAACTAAAATATGAATAAAAATATTGTTTATTATTAAATAAACATAAAACGGTATAAGATAATCATCAATATGATTTGTTAAAAAAAAGGAAATGAAATAACATGTCTTTATTAGCCATTAACAGTATCAGTGTCGTCAGTTACTCGAAAGTACATGTTTAATGTGCATTCCAGTAAAGAAACAGAAAAACTAGTTTTCTGCAATTTGTTTTTCATTAGATAAAATCAACGCCGATGATCTGACAGCACATAAAACTGTTTCGGTGTGGGTAAAATCAGGATTATTTTAAAACCTAAACCTTTAAGGACTCTTACATCTTATACATTTTCCTCCGCTGAAAACATCATTGATAAAAATGGTTCGATTTAGCTTAAAGTTTTCTAGTTATTGGAAGTTATTCACATTTTTAAAAGTATTTAAAGTTTAGTTGTTCTTTGCATAAATCAATTTATATTTGGTTTTAGTTGCAATTAAGGCTCACTTGCACAATATTATGTTAACTTTAATCTTGGATTAGACCACAGATTAGTAGTTGTCATTTTAATTTTTATACTTAATTATTTATAAGGTTTATTCCTTGGGTTTTTGGCGTAGTGTACAGTACACTGCACCAATAATAACCAGCTGAGTTCTAGTACGCGAGTGGTGTAGGAAAACGCCGGGAATGAAAAAGTGAAAAAATGAATACTGTAAAATTTATGACTTTCCTTCAGGTTTTTTATTTTTACTTTCACGGATTTGCATGATAATGTAAAACTTGCTCTTACTGTCTTTCAAAAGCTACTCTATCATTTTTTCTTCTACGTCAGTTAGAAAATATGAAAACAAGTTTTGTATTTGCACTGTATCTAAATTTATCTTCAAAGTACACAGTCCAAACCATTTAATCAATATGCCAATATCATGCTGAGCAACTATATTTCTATATTTATGTTAAACTAGATTAGTTTTGGGAAAATATTTATTGTTAGATACATCAATACTGCCCTCCAACGGAACAACACAGTATGTGCATATAATATACGGTGTTTTTCCGTTGGACGGCAAAATATCGGCATTTAATTTAGAGCTACATAATTACAGCTGTTACTCTTGCAATAAATTTTATTAGATATTTATATATCGAAGCATAATCTACTATCAGTATATCATCATTATTATCTTTATCTAAAAATACCTGTTTATTTTGACTTATTAAATTCAAAAAGGTTACATTTTATACTATATACCCTTTTTGTTATATACCCCTTAGGAATCTTAATATGGGTTTTTTAACACATTTATTAATACTGTCTTAAACCGAAATCTCTAAAAAGTATCCTTTAGACATACACTGTGCTACCTGGATACTTTTCCCATTAAGTTTTACAATGCTATAATACTTAAATTATTTTAAAATGATTTATTTTTCAAACATTCTTTTAAGATGTTTCCATATTTCACAAAATATTCTAAAATATGCGCAATTTTCTAAAATTTAGAAAAATTATTAATTTGAGTTAATATTTTGTCCAGGTGTCATCATCGGCTTCACTATCAAGTGAACTCTGCAAGAAAAACAAGATGTTGGCGTCACTACTGGCCAAACAGACACCGACTCCTCCTTCCATTCCCCCGATTCCTGCCAGCGTGATCTCTGCTACTCCTCAGGAAAAACTGCCAAGGGTCATCACCGATCCTGCTAAACTTATCGGCGGTACAATGGCGCTGAACAACAACGTCAGGCAAAATAATGCTGCAGTCAGGGGGCTAGGCAGACAACAAGTTAACTACCTCAATAGCCTGCAAAGGCAAGGAAATCAAGGTGGTAAGTTAAAAAAAAGAGTATTTATATGTATAAAATCCAGTATTCATAGTTAAAAAAAACAGATTTGAACAACTCAGACTTTAAACCATTTTTTCTGGTATTTGCTGTACTCCCAACCACTTAAGTCAGCGGCTACATTTCTTCTTAATATTTCAAGTTTAACGTTTTTTTAGGAATTTTTAGTTGCTTGGTTATGAGGGTACCAGTTATTTCCGCTCCAAGATCATATATACTGGGTGTCCGTTAATTAATGGTACATGGAAAAAAAACAGTTTCCTTATAGTAGGGGAGCCCACGATGCTAAATGGGGATTTAATCATAGAGTATCATAGAGACCTAGTGGGTTGCAAAGCTTAGATGATAAGAAAAAAAATGTTGTATAATTGTATACCTTCTCATCAGTCAGTGGGGGAATCAGCTATAGATTTTTAAATATGTCAAAAAATACTGTTATTATTTCGGCTTGTAGAAATCGTTCGAATCGTATCAGATTATATATTTTTCGTTAACCCTAAATTATTTTCTTTAAAATAAAAAAATAGCTACGCTCGAGAATGTCAGAATGACGATTTTCTTTTACAACTTTGTAGCCCTCCGCTTTCTTTACGTCACTCTCAAATTGTCAGATTAGTAGAATATACACTACTTAGCATGTAATAAACTTGCTAATATATTAATATTTAACCAAATATACCTTTATTCAAAAGTTGATAATTGGGAAGAAAGAGAGTGTAAAAGTTAAGAAATTTGGATTTAAGTGGTTTAGTGCAACCAGAAATTGTTAAGTGCAACTGAAGAATGCCTTTAAAAATAGTGTATTAGCCATAACTACGACTGCTTCATGATAAACGAATGATTTAGTGGATTCTTTTATATACTTTTTGGTTAATTTTGATTTATTGCCATTTTAACAAAGTTTTTGAAAGAACTAAAATCTGAAAAACGATATAAGATCCATCTATGTCTAAACTTAATTTGGGTTTAAACCTAATATAAGCGACAACTATATTCTGAAGAGATCTTCATTATACAACATAATTTAGATAAATGTTCCATGAAATGTTATTAATTTAATTTTGCAATACTTCAATAGTCGATAAAGCTCAGTATGTGTATTTTTCAATTTTTTTTCTTGCAAAACTTAACTTGGTTGTTAATTAATTTAATGTTATCATTTAATTGTATGCGCGCTTTTCACGTACTTACTAATTTACAAATATGTTTCATATTTTGATTGTGATTATTAAAGCTGTGGTTATCCTAGATTTTTGCTCACATATTAAGACATCAAATTTATTTTATTAGGTATGTACCTTAACCAAGCCACATCAACTTCAGACAACAATAACTGGGGCGAGAACAACAATCTTCAAGCCATGGATCCAGTTCTTTCCGACCTTTTGGATCACGTCATTGATCTTGTCCCTGATGGTGACATAATGCCAACTCTGGATGCTGGAGAAGGTCAGCAGCAAAACAGTTTTCAGCTAAGCGAAACTGCCGCCATCAATATCATCCAGAAGTCGCTGATGCTTTGCGAGAGTGCTATGAAGAGTCCTACTTCACCGAATATCTCGCTGCCCGCGAGGCCACCAGCTTATTCTGCGAACGTAAGTCAATAAAATGTTAATAATAAAGCCATTAGATTAGATTGGATTAGATTAGCCTGGAGGTGGATTGTAATCCTCTATCACTGCAACCTGCTCAGGTTTATTGTGTGTCCTCCGTCCATTTGTTAGAGCATGCTATCCAAGCCGGTCTTTTAAATCAGACTCCACAAGCTTGAAACTAACTCCTTGGTAATTGGCCGCTTTAGGTTTTTCCTCATCCACCCTTGCAAACCGCAGACGACAAAGGACTTCACAGTAGCACCATGTGTTCTGTGTTTTCTTCTTCTTCCTGGCAGAACCTGCATAGGTTTTCTTTTGCCAGGCCTATTGTTTCCAGGTGTTTATTCAGTCTCAACTGTTAGTTGACTCACTATAATTCTTACTGCCTTCCGGTTATAATTCAGAAGGTCTTATGTAAATTCCGGCGAGGACGCCTTTATGATTTTTGTGCTTGATGCTGTCCTGGTGTTTTTATCAACCAGTCTTGGGATTTTCTCATGACCCATGATCTAATAGATGGCCTTACTTGGCATGATGGAATACCACAGTAGGGCTTGGGGCCTACCATTTACCTGCCAACACCCTCCTTTGCCAATTTAGCGGCTTCCTCTTTGCCCTGGTGGCCCTCATGTTCTGGTACCCAGACAATAGTTAGCTTGTTGGACGCACCCACATCTTCCAGGGCGACTACACAGTCCTGCACCAGCTTAGAGCTGATCTGGCATGGAGTGATTGCCCTGATGGCTGCCTGGATGTCCGAATAACTTACTATGATTTTACCCATGTAACTCCTTATGGTAATTTCCCTAGCACATTGTTCTATGGCTGCAATTTTCGCCTGGAACACTATAGGGTGTTGTCCGAGGCCAATGTTTATTTTCGTCCTTGGTTTGTTATAGTCAAACTTCAAACATAAGAAAGGTAGGCTAAAAACCTTTTATGCAATGCTAACAAAGTAGAATGAGTGTAAAACCTTCTAAAATAAGTAAGTAATCAAAAAACATGAAATGTATTAATAATAATTGTAATATCCAGTAAGAGTGCTGTTTAAATTGTATTCATTATTAAAGAATTTTCATAATATTTTTTTATAATTGAAACACCTAAGCAAAATTTCTTTTACAAACACATTGTTATGGCAGGTCACCTCACAGAACAACTTGGGCTACCCCCCACCACCCAACTATCCCCAAGCCAAATACCAGGCAAGACAATTGGGTGTTCGTGCTGGAGCGGGCCCTCAATATGTCACTGCTAACCTCACTAGCCAGCAACAGCTAATGCTTCTACAGCAAAGAAAAGTGCAACAACAGCATGCCCAAGAACAGAAACAGCGTTTATTGCAGCAACAGGTAATGATGTTTGTTCTAATATTGTTCAGATTCAAAACAAATTAGTTATCAGCGGTTAGGTCATTATTATTATTTACACTTGGAGCAAATACAAATAGGTTTAATTTGATACCATAACTATATTGTTTAAATTAGGAATATTTTTCATGCAACATAATTTTATTTGTGATTAGTAGTTACAATTTTCTAACATAGATCAAAAATTGACGTAAAGTTTTCCAAATCTATTTTTTTTACAAAGCATAGTCTATAGCACAGAAAAGCATTCTAAGCAGTTTATAATAAATCTATATGTATTTTATTTTTAATTTTAGAAGCAACAGCAACTTTTAATTCCGTCCAATGCCACTTCGGCAGAGATCAACTCTATTCAAAACATTGACAGTTTACTAAACAACACTGTTGCACCAAACGTTTCGCTGCAGCGATCTAACAGTGTGCCAGAATCCCAGCTGTCACCGAATTATTCTAATCAATTACAGGGTTCCAATACAGTAAGTAACTAAAATATGATCAATAAGAGAAATCATAAAAACTTAAACAAAATACCGCCACTCGTTTATTAAAAAAAAAAACTTTATCATACCGCGCCTCTTTGTCTACCATCAGCGCAAAAAGGCGCCGATAAGGGGCGTAATAAAAAGGATCTTGGACTATAACATTTCGGTCTTCATAATTTAAGGAAGATATCCTAACCTAATCTTTTATACATTTAATAATTTCTTGACGTAGAATATCATCCAAGAAAACTAAACAGGGCTACATTTTTTTATTAATATAAGCAGAGCTACAAATATAGCTTTATCCAAAAAAAAAAAAGAATAGTCATAGGTTTCTTTTTCCGTATAATGAAAACTAAAAAAAAACTAAAACAAAAGATACAACATAGAATAACCTTTTACTAATATTAACAAAGTATTGAAATCGTGATTTGGCATTTCAAGTATTTATTGTTTGTTCCATATTTCTATTAAATAACTTAAATCGCAACTTAACATTTAAATTAATTTAATGCTTCAGTTATCACCTAAAAAGGTTGGAGATAGATACCATCCGAAACGTCGTGTTACAGGGTTTCACATCAGTTAACAAATAAAGACAACTGAAGTCCAAGACAAAGAGTAGTATTATTAATTAAGTTAAAATTTATTATGTTCTTCCAAAAGACAACTGAAGTCCAAGACAAGAGTAGTATTATTAATTGCTAAAATTGTTGTGCTCTTCCAAAATTGATTAAGGTGCTTTTTAAAAAAATATATATATATAATAAGGCATTCAATCAAGAAATATTAATTTAATGTTAATTTCTAATTTTCGTTTATCCTGAATTTTCTAAAGAAACGATTAGTAATATTCTATATTTTTTTTACAGCTTTCCCAACCTAACCAAAGAGGCGTCGCCCCACAGCAAGGCCAACAACAGCCCTACTCACCCCACTCGCAGATGCCATCTCCACTGGGCCAACAAAGCTTTCAATCCCAAAGCGCCGCAGGCAACTATAATCAACGCCTGTCGCCTCAATCCCAATTCAACGCTCAATTGTCCCCAAGACAAGCTTATCCTCAGGGCAACGGAACGGGTGCTAATTGGGCCCCACAAAGGATTTCCGTACAGCAGAATCCTATGCTAAATGCTCAGTTGACGGTAATTCTATATTTATCAATTATTGCTTTTATTAAATCTGGAGATAAACACGAACAGATAGGCAATCTCTTATTTGAGAAAAGGCACAATATGAATCAAGCATTTCATCATTTTAAGTTATGTGGATCAATAAAATCGGCTATTTTTAGTTAGATTTCTTACACTGAAAAATTTGTTCGCCTCTAGAGGATGCTAGGCAACATTGAGGTAGCTCTTAATTTTAATAGGAAGATCGCCCTTATTACAGTTTTGCATATTTTCTCAGTCCCATACACCATTTGTTAATCATACAGCAAAATTCTAGAAGAGTTTTTGTAGAAAAATGAGTTCTCTACAAATGCTTCTTATACTTTTTAATAAATCTAACCATTTAAAAGATATTAAAGGTTAAAGAATAAAGAATTTTGAGAAATTTTTTTTTTATGATTTTTGTAACTTAATAAAAATCTTTATTGACAATTGAGTCTCTCTAATTTTACTCTACAAAAACGTCTCTTATACATTTTTGATAAATCTAACCAATAAAATTATATTTAAGGTCAAAAATTGAAGAGTTTTAAGAAAAAATATTTTTGGCTTTTTTTTGTAACTTCCTTGAAAAGCATAAAAGACCATTTTTGTAAAGCGTTTTATTTCCGGTAGAAATAGTAGAAAGTCAATTGTCAAAAAAAAAAATATATTGTTTCTAAAATTCTTCAATATTTAACCGTAAATATCTTTTTAATGATCGCATTTGTCAAAAAGTATGGGGCCATTTTTGTAAAGAGTTAAATTTTCTACAAAAACTTTTCTAGAGTTTTGCTATATGATTAACAAATAATGGTCAGATATGATTTTTTTTGTATGGGACTGTGTAAAATATGCAAAACAGTAATGAGGCGGATTTTCCTATTAAAATTAAGAGCTTATTATTGCCGAACATTCTCTGAAGGTGCCTAGGAACCAATTTTTCAGTATCAGTGTGCACAGGCAAAATTACGAAAATTAGTGCAATGCGCATGACATGAATTCCCAAAAAATAGTGCTGTTCTAAGTTGACAGCTGTACTGGTTTAACTTCGTAAAATATCGACCTTTTAATATAGAACCACACATAAAATTAAACTGAACTACAAATTAAATATAAATTTATACTTTCAAGATGAATGTATCAAGAAACCTGTGTGTTCCGTTTTTAATAGGTTGGGATAGGATAACACTTTCTATCTCATTTTCTACCTCATTGATCTGACTACATAATTTCAATGTTACTTCGCCTTCATAACTAATGACCTCTTAAAGTAACTAGAATACCCACTACTTTGTAAAAATGTCAGTTTTTCGCTAATATTCAGTGACTTTTATTTCGAGATGTTAGGAACATCATTGCAACTATGCAATGGAAAACAAATTAATAAAATTTCTAAAATCAAATTCAACACAAACAAGTTACATGAGTCAGCCAATGTTGCCAATAGTTAGTTTGTCACTAATTAAAAAAATAAAGTTATTAAAAATTAGTGCATTTATGATCTGCTGTTTTATTTTAGAGGTTCAGATAAAAAGTAGTTATTGTAGCTATTTTATGAGGGTTGTGATATAGAATATTGGATGTCTGCAAGAATTTATTCATTACAAAACAGATATTAGTTTCACAACATTTCATCCCATGTCATCTCATCTCATTTCCATCCTTCATCCTTTAACCTTCAATAACCTAACAACCCTCTATACTCTTTCTTTAGGGCTCTCTAACAGGCCGCGGAAATTTTCAGAGACCCCCAGCTCAGCAACAACCTCAACAACAACAAAGGGCGCTTAACAGCCCTGGGGTTCCCGGAGCCAGGCACTCTCCATTTGGAGGAGATCAATTCGCTCCACCTTCCTCTCCGAACTCTGCTTTCAATCAGACTCAGTATTTGCAGAGATTACAGAGAGCGAATAGTGTACCTACTACTACTACCCAGATGACAGGTTAGTTGTGTTTTTTTAGGATTTTTTTTAATTATATCTATAAGGTTAAGGAATGAACTATCAAAAATGATAAATGTATGGGTCACTGAATTGTTTGGTGCAAAGTTTAACTTTTAAATAGACAAACCTGATAATTTTAAATTTAGATATGTTTTTCTGAACTTATTTGTCAAAGTGTGACTGAACGGAATATAGTGAGCCCGTGAGCAGCAGACCTTCGTCAATTTTGTTAAAGCTGAAAGTTTGTCAGCGCATTACCCCAACATAAGTAGAAGGGATAGGAGACTATAAAGTTTGACTCATAGTGGCTTTGGCAGGTACCAGATACCAAACGTTAATCAATTGAAACATAAGTTTCATCATTTTGTAAAAGCTGAATTTTATATATCTTGCTTGGCTTACTATTAGAAGATATTTCCCCAGTTGACAGACAGTTTTGACAATTCCAACCCCTTGGCAGATAAATATTTTTGTGTGGCCCCATGGTCCGATGAAGTTCAATATTTTTATTGTTTAACAAGATATGACAACAGAGTCTTATATAAAAGTTGTATGGTTTCTAAATAGGCATGTCCTAAAAATAGTTTAATGTATACAGAGTGTTCCAAAAACATTTTTTTAAACTAACCTTTAACCTCATAGAAATAACTTTTATATCTTGTTTAAAAACAAAAATATTGGACTTCCTCAGACCATTGGCCCACCCTAAATTGTCTGCCAAGAAGTTGGAACTGTTAGAACTGTCTGGTGACTAAGAAAATATCTTCTTCAAGTACTCAAGAAACATAATAAAAAATTTACCTTTAACAAAAATGACAAAATTTAAGAGTAAATTTATTAATCTTTGGTACCTGGTACCTGCCAAAGCCACTATAAGTCAAACTTCATAGTCTACCATTACTTCTACTTATGTTGGTAGAATGCGCTGACAAACACGGGCTCTTGGACTAGAACGGATGTCAAACATCTTTTCAATATTGCAATCTAATAATTTTTCAAATATTTATTACATTGTTTTTAAACATCACTTATTAGAATATTAAATTAAGTTGTTTGTATAATAAAAATTCAATGACTCCATCTGCCCTGAAAATATATGAACTAAATTTGGTTTTCTTTTTATATATTTTTTCTTACTTGTTTTATACATACATTTAAGTATATAAAAATCTTGAATATGAAAAAATGTATTAAAGTACTTTTTTTTATTGGTGGGTTAAAGGACACATTTTTTAATAATTATTATTATATAATTTACGAAAAAATTACATAAACCAAATTTTTTTTTATTAATCTAAATTAAAGGTTGCCTCATTTAATTTTAACGGTGATGGTATAAATGTTCTTTATTCTCATAAACCAACTACATTGTATATTTTTAGTATCTTTTGCTTTTACGATATTTGCCTTACAACGTTATTTTATCGCTTAAACATGTATACTTATATATATATATATATATATATATATATATATATATATATATATATATATATATATATAAAAATCTGTTTACACCAATACCTAGTGTCAAAAAAATATTTGGACAACCCGTATAACTCCAAAAATATTTGTAAATTACTGTTAAGTTACAAGCAAAAAAACTTATAGTGGGCTAACTTTCTTAAATATTCTTTCTTGATATTTTTTTGCAATCCTTAAAACTTCTTTTTAAATTAATATCCTTAAATGATCCTTAAAAACCCAAAAATCTGAGCAAATATCGCATTACGTAAAAAATATTTTACTTTTTACACTTAGTCTAATTATTTACCATTTCTATTCTATATTTACTAAATATATACTATGTGACATAAAAATTCGAAAACCCAGTAATTTACTTTTTTAAAATTGTGGAGACCGGCATAAAATAAAGAAGTAATTTTTATTACTCATTTTTATACAAAATTTAATCAAAATAATTTTTCTAGCTTTTATTGGATATTCGGATTTATGTCACTCAGTATACACTTATACAACCATTAAAAAATTAAACTTTTTAAACAAATTGGTATTTTCTACGAGCATGGTTTTACTTTTCTGCTATCAATAATTTGTATTTGTAGAAATTACTTTTAGACCTACTGCAGTGGTTTACAAATGATACTTTTTGATGCATGTTAGGCCTCTTTCTCTTATACTTTCCTCAATGATAGATTTTGATATTTCCGCTGGGCATTTTTAGCATTTTTTGTTTAATACTGTGTTAAAGTGTCTACAATATTTGTCCTATTTTATATAATTTTCCAGTATATTTTATTATTAAAAAAGTGTATACAAGTTCTTTTACTTTTTTTGTTATTATTATTTTTTAAATAATAGTATGTGGTAATGTTCAAGATTAAAAATATATACAGACTGGCAAATTCGAGGGTTACATTAGTATCTCGGGAATAAGAGATACATGGTTAAATGTAAAGTGTGATATGTTGTCGGATTTAGAATAAAAATACAAGTTTATTAAGATTAAAACGAAATATTCCGCCCATTAAAAAACCAAATTGATGGCGGTCTCAAGACGAAACAAAACATTAAATTTAATGTCATTATTTTATAGAACGAAAAAGTGGTATTAATACTGTGACATTTGTTTTAAAATACCTTTAAAAAAACCGTTTCGCAAAATTTCGTTTGATTCCGGATAAATCCGAAACGGCTGCAAAATTTTTAATTCTAGATTATTTTTAAGCATAAAAATGCTGCCACAACTTTACCAACTCTGTATTACTTGCCATTTCCGAGATCCTAATGGCCTCGAATTAATAACAGCCTGTATAGTAATATTAACTTAAATAAGAAGGGCAGAGCTGAACAAAAACGTTAAACAATTTTACCTAATTTTGATTAGATATCATGATAATGTTTTTCTCTTTACCAACTTTTATCACGAATTATTAACGCACATTACCCCAGCTAATTCTTAGAAATTAATTTTTTCACATTATTAAAAAAAAAAGACAAAATTAAAAATTCATTATACACTGTAATTACCTTTTTTACCATAATTTTTATTTAAATAAAATATTATTAAAAAATACAAAACAAAACAAACAGTGTTTTGCAAAAATGCTAATATATTGAACTTGCGTAGCATGTGATTTTTATTATTTTCAGTAATATATTTGAAAAAAAAATAGAATTTATACATAGGCCTTTGGTTCGGTTGGGTTTTTGGATTGGTAGTCTTAGTGATATTAATGCATTTTACTTAGTTACTCACTTATTAAACCATGTGAGTTAGATTTGTTTACTATTATAGAAACGCCATGCATAGTTTAATGCAACAACACAACAAACTAAACATTTTACCCGTGTTCTAAAGAGGAAAAAAAACAAAAACTTTTTAATAACTTTAATTACTCCCGGAGTGAAAAACATGTAGTGATTACAAAACTTATAAAATAATAGATACAATAGTAATTTTTCGACGATAAGTCAATTTAGATAATGTAGAAGCAACTGCTCTGACGTGGTTAAACTACATCACAGTTTTAAGTGCTTTGTACAGTTTGGTTTTGTAAACATTATTGTTCACTTTTTAAATCAAATAGTCAAAAAAGCATAACAGTGAGTAGAGAGTTTTTGTATTAAACTCTGGTTTTTTTATCTCTATTTTTCTGGTTTTCAAGACCTAAACTATGTAGTTCGGGTATATATAACATGTCAATTTTTTTTTACTATTGAAGTTTCAAAAGTTTTTTTACTCTTGAAGTTTTAGTATTTTTTTACCGATAAAAATTAATGTATAGATAATATCATATATCAGATTCCGTTGTTTATAACAATAAAAATTTAAAAAAGAAAACTGAAAACCTACATTTTTTAATAATAAAAGTTGCGACACAAAGTTTTTATATAAAAAAAAATATTTTTGTGTATGTAAAAAATGTAAAATGTAGTTTTATTGCAAAAATCAGATTTTATTTACTGATTTATATACGAGGTAGGTAAATAATATGCCATGTGCAGTAAACACATCTCTGGCACTATTTTCTCTACAATTGTGTTTAAATAAATACAAAAGAAAGTCTCAAATTACTTATGTTTTATCACCGGCACAATATTTCTTTCATTGAGGAAACTATAAAAAGCTACACGCGAACAGCAAGACTTCAAAAGTACAATCGCAAACCACTCGGCACCAGCGTCGCCCAAAGTTCATGAGTTCTAAGTGCGGTTGCGTATGTTACAGGTGGTCTGGGTTCGCCCAGACCGTACCCGAGCAACCAGGCCCCGCCGCATTACCCTCCCAACCCCCTCCAACCTATCCCTCCCGCCCCCATGCTATACTCGCAGCAGCAGGACTCTGCCTATAACTGCTACGACCAGCAGCAGCCGGGCCTTGTCGGCTACGAGCGCAGGGCCAGCGGTCCTCCGCACCTGCAGCCCGGTAAGTGAATATCCTGCTTTTCGCAGGTCTCAGGGCGGGGCACAAGCATTTCCTCGGCCGTTATGTGTTGTTCCTGCATCAGGTCTCCAGAATAATCCACATGTTTTATTTTATGCATCTTAAACTCTCTTAGTGCTAAATTAGCTTCACCCTAATTTAACCTATTCAGAAATTAAGTATTTGAAACTACGGTACGTGGCCATTTTTGACTTGTTACACTATTAAAGTGAGGTATCGATGTGTCCCAATGAAATAACAACTGACAAAAATAATCTTCTGTTGTTTGTTAAACCTAATTAAAGAAAATGAGAGAGAGATGGTTTTTTAATGTATATTTCCCACATTATAAAATTGGGCTACCAGACACCAGCATTTTTAGAGTACATTATATTTTGATACTAAGTGATTAAATCAATAGTGCTGTTTAACCGCGAATAAATCTCTGGTTGTCAAAATTTTTAGAAAATATCGGGTTTTATAATTAATTAAATTCCTTGTTGTTGGCTTCATTATTTTTTAGGAAATATTCTAGTCGTATACCACTCGATCTACAAATTAAAATTGGTATTGGCATATTTTTTGCATGCTTGTGTTCGGCAAAAGTTTTGTAGACAATAATTTAAAAAAACCCTAGAGTTTTTACCTAAATTTTGTACATTCAAGTATTTTTCAAGCACAATTATGCTGAAAAAAATTGGATAGTTCAATCAATTTAATTTATAGGTCTTGTAATAAAACATAAGATTATTTGGTTTGTACATTATTTTTATATTACTTGTATAAAGTCCCAAATATAATTTTAATTTTTCTACTAAGTAATAAAAAAATTGAAAAAGTACACGTTAACACAAAAAAATGGGTTAGGTTGATTTTCTACAGATAAATCAAAGTAAAAAGGAATAATTTAAATAAGCTGTAAAATACCATTTTTGTGTCCCAAAAGTTACAACTTATTTAATACTAAAATACCTAATAACCTAATTATAAGTCCTAGCCATACTCTAGAATTGAAATTACACATACATAGGTACTTTTTAGCAGCTTTCTTTTTATATTACATTGTATATAGGAACTTTCTAATCCTAGAAATTAGATCACCAAGTTGTACACTATACCTTAAGAAATAATTACATAATGAGTAAATCGTTAGAATTACTTCCTAAATATTTAATTAACGATTTTAAAGGCGTTATTTTTTTGATAAAAATTAAATTTAACATCTGCGAAATAGTGATTATTTTGGAGACGAGTTGTTAAACCATCTCACCATAGTACTCATTGGCACTACCCTGTGTCTAACATATCAATAAAAGAGTCCAATCATGATATCATATTTTTGCTTGAAAACGTATATATTTTTTTAAATTTAGCATTTGTAGTTTATCAAGTTAATCTACACGATCTTTATTTTAAAGAAAAACTAATAAGCTTGGTAACTAGTTCATAATCAAAATTTTTTGTAAAAAAAAATAATTAAACTTAAATCCACAAGTATTTTCAAATATGTCTTTAGTGTGACGTCACCTATGAACTTTTTCTTAAAAACTGTTTAAATAGGATACATAAAACTTAAAACAAAGAACAAATCGGTTTTATTTTCATACTTAAATACATGATTTGTGAGTGGACCATCAGTTATATGTTTTCATGCATCATTTTAGCTGTGCTAAAAATCACTGGGGAAATTTCCTAGTCCGTCTCCTGCCATTTTGCATTCCTATCCTTCCCAAGCCTCAAATATAAACCCACACTAATGTATTGCTTATGACTAGCACCCTCTCAGTAAATTAAAAGACATTTTAACTAAGCTGTGTTAATTTTAATAACAAAATGATTGTCGCTGCAGCCTTAATTTTAAAATTATAGTTATTAGTAAGGACATTGTAATTAGTCAAACTCTTAACTAAGAGGAAATTTCTACGGGAATAACTGCTACGATATTTTTTAGTGACAGTTGCATACAAGCCATAAAAAATTATCTTAGCAACATACTTTTAAACTGTCTTCAAAAATCATCTTGTATTTTTCCTCGCCTAAGGAGCGTAGCTTAACCATATCGTCTAAATACTCTTAAATCAACAATTTTTTTATTATAAAATGTATGGCAACAATATTATAAAGCATAAAAAGTAAATTCTGCTGATTTTTTCCAGAAAAATATTATTCGGCCTATTCTAGGCATTTATCACTTAAATTTATTGAGATTGTGCGACATTAATAAGCAACAATACTTACTGACATATGTTTCCATATACGTTTTGCTTTTTGTGTTGCTTTTTATGTTTTGTTTATTTTTCCTGTGTTACAACCTGTTATCATTTATGTTAAAGTTTTTAATTGTTGTTTTATTTTAATTTGAAAATTAGTTTCTTAAGGATAATATAAATAGTTTTGCATTAAAAATGAAACTAAAAGATTTTACATTTTTTTAAATCTTTTTATTTTTAATTTGATTATTTGTAAGTATTATTTTTGTTAAGTGCAAATGGATGTTTTCTTGCTAAATTATTTAACTTCACTGTGTGACTAAAGTAAACACCTGTTATTATACAATTTATGTTACATACATATAACAATATTCATGCGTGTATATCAAATATTGAATAGGATTAATAATGTGAAAGACCCTCAATTTCTTATATACTCATTGTCGGCATTAATCTGATGAGGTGGGCATCTTATTCTACCCCACTCTTAGTTATGTCTATTATGTCTGCCCGAATCTAAAAAGCTTGCTATTAAATTACAACTTGTGACATGGGATATGTACAGATATACCTGCACGGCCTTGGGATCATAGTAAGCATAAAATGTAGTGTTGATCCATGAAGTATGTGGGACTCTGGCCACATATGGTCTGGCGTTGTTTTGTTGTTGAAAAGGCTAAGTGTCTTGCTACCACTGGCGGCTCGTCAAAGGAGGCAAGGGAGGCTTAGCCTTGTCCTCATTAATTTAACCATACATGCGGCAATACACAATTTATATAGTCTTTATGACTTTAGCCTCCCCTGTTCTCCTAATGCACGAGCTGTCACTGCTTGCTACCACATTCTATGCTATTTCATATCATTACACTTAGAAACGTATTTCTCCATATTAAATTATAGATTATGTCTTTCACCGCGCCTTTTACTATTGCTCGGTCATCATGCAAGCCCAAACAAAAGCCTCCTAATCCCTCAGAAGTCTGTCTGTAACGTTGCAGTCAATTGCTCGAGAATGTTGCCTGAATCTATATTTAGTGATTTCCAAAAGCCAGACAAAAAAAATTAATCGGCAATATTCAGACTCGCAGTCGTTGGTGTCCCCGACTTTGTATCTGTAGCCTTCTTGGATTCACGTCTGATTAGTTGGTCCTTTTCTGAATTTTTCCAACTAATACACTCGCTTCATAAAAGCCCACAATTCACTTCCTTCCAGAGTCACCAAGCTAACCTATTTGTTCAAGTCTTTGCACTCGAGGCCCATTGTCTGTAAAAATATAACACTTCAAAAGAAACTCTTTAAATGTTAATTGTGAGCAAACATTTGAATAATTTCAATTATACAGGCTGAAAATGAATTAATTTTTTATTCAACTAAAAATTAAAACCGTGTGCAAAATATGTCTTAATAAAATTATAAATACAAGGTGTTTACATTTGTCACCTATAGCACATTTTATATAAAATATGTAAAAAGTCTATATTTCTTAAATTAAAATTTAAATGTAGATGCATGTAGAATGTTAGTTACTAATAGTTTCAATTGGAGTCTATTTAGTAAATATTGCTAAATAGTTAAATTTGCTTGCAGAATATCTTAGCCGCACTGTTAAAGGTGAAGGAAGATTAGTTATGACCCTAAGTTAAAAAAAAAAGTTGTTGATAAACTTTTAGAGGACATTTTTATATAAACGAGATCTGCCTAATGCTTAAGTAAACATAACTAACTTTTGGTTTTTTCCTATAGGTGTAGCAGGTGGCATCCCAACTTCGGAATTTGTGAGACAAGAATTACGTGCCGTAGTCGGTGCGCGTACCGCCCAAGCCCAGCCATCTGGTGGGCAAAGGCCCAACCAGGCACAAGCCCAGCAAATGCAGCAGATGGGCCAGCAACAAACTGTTGATCTTGAGTCTTTAGGAATTACTTTCGAGATGGCTTCCGGTGAGTAAACTAAATTTTTATACTTAAAAAGTGTGAAGTTAGTACACCTGGTAAAAGCAGATGAGAGTGTCAAGTTGTGTATGATTAAACTATTGTTTTTGCTTTGCAAGGTATTAAGAAATACTATGATTACTTACGCTTTTTAAAAATTATGTTATTATCTCCTATTTTGCCAGCAGCTTATTTGTTGATTCGATTTTTCTTTCATTTGTTTTTACCAGTTTGGATAGATGGATTGATTTCAAGGGAGGGGTTGATTATTAGTGAGTGATGACTAAATGATTAATTATATTATTCATATATAGGTTCATATTGGTAAATGACATAAAAGGAAATCATTAGATAAAATTTAGGGTGTTATGGAAATACTTTAACTAATAAAAATTCTAAGATTCTTATGTCACAATGAATTTAAATGTCTATCTTTAATGATACACCCTTTGTTTTATAATAATGACAATATTAAAATTGTCCTATTTTACTTGTTTAGGTACAGAATTAACTTTTTTTATTTAATAATATTATTTTTATATTATTTTTATTTTATTGTTTCTTTTGTAAATAAAATATTATGTTCGACATCATTGTTGGAAGTGTTATGTTGCTTCTTTGATAACTGACCAACGAGTACAATCAAAAAATATTTTTAAAAAATCAAATAATTTACTACTCATTACATGTATTAAAGTATTTCCATAAAACCCTGTATACATTTTAAATCAATATTATTAGGCTGTGGTACAGTTACGGTAAAATTTTGTATATATTTAGGCTAAATAAGGAAGGGTATTAAAAAAAGTTAATTGAATAGACGAAGTGACAAGCATTTATAGCTTCGAAAAAATTCTTTTAAGTTTAGCAAATTTTGTGTATAATATCTTCTTACATCAACTGTACATTAACTTTACTAACATTTGCACATTTTTAATATTAATTTTGGGTTATCTTCTTATGTAAACAGGGTGCTTACCAAACTTGGGAAGCAATCAAACATCGGAAAAACCAGGTTTTCTTAGTTTTGTACGCATCTTGTTTTTTTTTGTTATAAAATGATTTAAATAACTCTACTTTTGTTTAAAATGGTTTTAAATTTAACACTAGTCAACTTAAAGAGAAGATAGATCAGACAGATTCTGTGTCGCAAAACTTTTAAATTATTCATTTTGTTTTATCTGTCTTTCTCTTTTACCCCTCCCGAAGAATGAAAGGTGTTTTTTACTAAAACTCATAAATGGGACAGATGGTACTCTTTCTA
Source organism: Listronotus bonariensis (assembly GCA_014170235.1). NCBI lineage: Eukaryota > Metazoa > Arthropoda > Insecta > Coleoptera > Curculionidae > Listronotus > Listronotus bonariensis. The sequence continues at coordinate 112,517 of JACEGR010002182.1, read as the reverse complement.
CTAAATAATTTACTTTCAAAACAAAAGCCTTTTTAATTATAAATCAAAAATAAAATGTCTTATGCTAAAAAATAAAAACAACAAAAATATGTCACTGGACTAAACAAATTTAATTAAGTTAGGGGTCGTTCATTAATTACGTGAGGCTTGAACGGCGAGAGAAGGGGTGGGGGTGTAGGAAAGATATCACATGTATTTATTTTTTGGTTGCGATATCAACCGAAAGCTAAAAAGCTTGCTTGTTTAATGTGTATCTGAATATTTTTATTACGGTTCTTTATTTTCTAGAATAAAATTAGTTTATACTTACTTTTATTTAAAGATAATATTGTACAAAAATAATAATAGTAAAATATTTTGTACTAACAAAAATTATATGTGATAGGGAATTAGGAGAGGGTTACTTTAAAACCTCAGCAAGTAACCCTAGGGGGAGGGGGGTTAGAATTATGTTAAAAAACATCACATAATTAATGTACGTCCCCTTAGAGCTACATTAGCTCCCTAATGACACAAATAATGCATAATTTTAAATCTAATCGGATAAGGAATTTATAAGATATTAATAAGGAACCGATTTTTTCAAAACAGTTTCATACCTTGTATCTTGAAAATAATGCATTTCCGGACCTATGTTAATACTGCGTGTCTACTTAAGTTTGCTCTATATGGAAAAGTTTTTTATTATTAATTTATGAAAAAAGGATTATTCTTTTAAAAAGTTCTGCATGGTCTAAAACCTGAAATGCATTCACCTAAAGATATTATTTTTTTAGTGGTATACCAATACAAGGTAATTAAAAATATTAATTTTGCTCAAGAGTAAATAAGTACCTTTATTTTTAACTATTTTTAAAATTTTTATACAAAAAGATAAAAAATAACTTAAATAACCCATGCAAACTCGTTCATTTATAAGAAATTATTTTTAAGAGATAAAGATTAGCGTGTCTGTGACTTTTCGCTGTTTTGACAGTTCTTAAGCTTCCTTTAGATATTACATTTTGAAATAAGTATTAACTAAAGTCCAAATTCAAATTTTCATCGTTATCACATAAAAAATTAAAAAAACAGTGTTTTTTTTTTGAAAAATTGATTGAGCATGCATATTTGAAAGTTATTTTTAATTTTAAACGTTTTTCTTTATAATAATTTTCAATATTGTTAAAAATAACGGTACTTTCTTTTCTCTTAAACAAAATTCATACTTTTTAAGATACCTCGTATACCAATAAAAAAATTATTATCTGATGATTGCATTTCAGGTTTTAGATCATGCATAACTTTTATAAAGGTTAACTTCATTAAATTAATAATAAAGATTACCATATGGTGCGAACTTAATTTTTTTATCGCAATTAGGTTAGGAAACACTACCTATGTGCGCGTAAGTTTAAGAGGAATTTTTAATAATATTAGTTCTTGAGGCAGCATGTGTGTTTTACCACACTTCGTTTGCTAGGTAGAAATTATTCCTCATTTTTATCAAATAATTTGAGTTAATTTATATGACCAGTTTTTCAAAAACATAATAGTAGCTTTACATTTGTAAACCAAAAAGAAATAACACCATCTTGTAAATAAGTCTTAAACCGTTCGTAATAAAACTAAATTATCAAAATTTTTCTTAGGATCATATAAAAATTATATCAAATCTTAAAATGGATATTATTGCATGTTGTTTTTTGGTGACACAAATATTATATACTAGTAATGTGACGTAAAAACTAGCGGAACTGATTTAAAAAAAAGTAGAAAGGGTGCTTCTGTTGGGGTAACGTACAATGACATCATTGTTGCGTGCAGGTGCGAGTGAAAGCCCAAAACTTTGGGGTGCGATGGGGTCAGAAATGGGCTCAATGTCTCCGCAGCAGGCCACTTCCAGGGTAAGCCACACGCCTTTCAACCGTTGATCATTGGGTTTACAGATAATGACATTACTTGTGTGTCTAACTATTCTTCGTCCACTATTAATCTTGAGGTCTACTTATTTTTTTCACTGATGTAATTTATTTATTGATTCTAGTAGAAAAAAAAATCATTCTACCATAAAACTGTAATCTTGCATTTTTCATGCCATGAGATCAAATAGATCAGCTAACGTCTACACATATTAAATTTATAGCCTTTTATTGGGTTGCTTTTATAAGTAAATTATGTTTTTTTGTATCACTTTTATAATAAAAACAATAAGTAAAAATTATTTGCAAATTTAATAAAATTTGTATAAGACATCCAAAAAATGTGTTAATCTTATTACCATTTAGTGTTTATTGTCATAAAAACTGTTTATCTAAGCAAATATTATTAAAAGTGTATTCATCCATTCACACCTTTAAAAATACTACTAACTGTAACCTATTTTTAAACCTAGAATATGTTTCAATTTTTTTAATGAAAAGCATACAAGTGTATATGTAATATTATCTGTAAACCCATGCTTCATTCGCTTATTGCTCGCACTAACACTGCTGTCATATTATTAATTTTATAAGCTTAAGATTTTTTCTATACATATTCACTTTATCTTCTAACCTATACTTGTATAACTTGTTTTCATAATAAACTACAATCATAAATATGATTAGTTTTTTTAAAAAATATTTTAATAAGGGCTATTTAGTTTCTTACTTTATTAGAGTATAGTATATGTGGCTAACAAGTTATTTAATTTTATTAAAATTAGTGTAAAATACTTCTTTTATAGTTGAATACTCTTCTTTCCTTAAATATTCGTTAAAAGAAAACAATGCACCGCATAAGTAGAATACTAAAATTGAGCTGTAACTTAAACAAGCTAATACAATTTCTTTACAAATAAGTACAACTTTCTTTAAACAAGTCTTTTCAGACATAACTAGCCACTTCGTGTGGGAATATAGTGTCTAAATCTTGATTTTTATACATGAAAAACAGATGCATTATTATTAGCATGTTTTATCTTAGCATAGAAATAAATACAAATGCAAATTTAAAGATTTTTCTGGAAAATGAACTAAATTTTGTTAACGTAAGTTTACAAAAATGATGGTATACGAAAAGTATAAAGAATTTTATTGCCTGTTTGTATTTGCTCTTGATCCCACCAATTAATCATTATTTATATAGGTAATTGTCTAGAAACTTTCCGCAACTCCGATTTTGGCCAAATTTGGTATTCGGGGTTTTTTGTGGCTCTGATCACGAATTTTTAGTCGAAAACGCTTTGTTTCCGAGATATCCATCATCAAAGTGCCATTTAAACTAACCTTATTTTCACCATATTCCCCCTTTTTTTTTGCACACAATTCTTGATTTAAAGCTAAAGTGGCCCACAATATTTTATTTTCACTTTTTAAAACCCCGTTTTTTTAATGTATTTTTACACCTTTTATCAAATAAATTGGGAAGGATCCCTTTAAAAATGCAGCAAGCCATGCATATATTTTGCTCCCGGCGCATTCACCATAATTAAAAACGATTGATGAAGCCAAAGTCGATTGATGAGATAAGGTCACGACATTCGTCATATTGGCTAGCCTGGCTGTGACGTCAAGTCGGGCCATTTTCGGCCATCTTTGATTTTAGGCAGATCAGTGGCGTAGAATTAAGGAGGAAACAAAAAAGAACTGTACGTTATAAAAAAAGTTTATTAGATTATATCAATATGCATAAGTTATAATTAAACTATAAATGTAATTAAATAATTATTTCATTTATTCAAAAACCATTATAAAAACTTTGTATAGGTATGTACATAAATAACTGGTTCCTTATTTGTTATATACCTACCGGTTGAGCTAAATAACATATAAGACATATGCAATGTGACGAAGAGACAATCTAACTAAATACGGACATGTAAACATGCGTAACTAATATTGCTTGTTTATTACATAGAGGAAAACTTTTTATTTGTAATTTCTCAGAAATTATATTCTTTACAACAGTTGGTACATGGTTCCAAATTACACTGCTGTCCTTAGTTAAGCCGGATGTTCATAGAAGCGGTTTTCCGCTCGCGGATAATAATTCAGCGTTGTGATTGGTTAGTGAAAATTTAAAATGCTTTTCCCGCCAATCACAACGCTGAATTATTATCCGCGAGCGGAAAACCGCTCTCATGGACAGTAGGCTTTAAAACGTCCTAACTACATTTTTTTAAAATGTTGGCCTACACTACTACTACGTATATGCATATATATTATCAGTTATTCTATGCAATATTTATCTATTCTCCCAAGTTAACAACGTCCTAACTTTATTGTGTGTGTTGCGTCAATGACGTTAGGACGTCGTAACTTGGGAGAATAGATAAATAATGCATAGAATAACTTGTTTACATATAGGCCAACATTTTTAAAAATATAGTTAGGACGTTTTAACTAAGGACGGCAGCTATATTTAGTTTTGTTAAAATTTTAAGGACATATAGGGTATAATACCTGAAAACTGTTTAAGATTTAATTAGGTACCTTTCTTTGAAAAAAAAAACAAAATTTTAAATTTAATTTTAAAACTTATATTGTTATATAATATTTTTTAAAGTACCCATAACTAAATAACTTTTAATTTGAAGCATATTTGAAAAACTTAACAGTATTTATATTTTTTGTATCTATAATGACTAATACACAAAACTGATTTATTAACTCTGCTTTATTTTCTTTAAAAATACTCATGTATAATATTAATAATAAGATAATCCTTATTGTACAGAAATAATCACATCCAAAGGTGAAAAGTATCGCCAGGCGTATTTTAATTAATAAACATCAACTAAAAAAATATATAAACAAAACTAGAACCCTCGAAACTACACTTCTTCATAATGTACAAATTAATGAACAACACTAAAGACTAAACACTCGACTAAACACTATAAAAATTACTAAAATAAAAACAGTTAGAACCAATAAAATATGAAATCTCTATAAACTAACAACAAACATTTACAACTCGAAAATAAACAACCGAAACGAAAATAGCAGAGCCTTTTACCAAACAATAAAAGCTTCGACAACGCACGACTCTGTCATCAGCTGATAATACTGACAACTTGAAACAGAATTGCCAACCGAAATCGTAATTCTCACACCCTCACGTCCCTGACCCAAGCTATCCCCGGTCTCGCTTATGTCTAAACCCCTTCTCATAAAGAAACTCTGGATGAAGCTACGCAATTTAATTTAAAAAAGTGTAAAATAGGTAGAAAAATAAGATTTTAGAAGGTGAAAATCAATTATTGTGAATCGCTTTAAATTAAAATTAAGAATTGTATGCAAAAAGAAGGGGGAATATAGTGAAAATGAAGTTAGTTCAAATACAAACTTTGATGATGAATATCTCGGAAACGAAACGTTTTCGACTAAAAATAATTTCAGATTCGTAATCAGCACTCCAAAAACCCCCGGATACCAAATTTGGTCAAATTGGAGTTCCGGACAGTTTCTAGACAATGACCTTTATTTACTTGTTACTTCGCTTTTACCTGTATAATATTTTCGTAGAGCTACAAGGTAAAAATGGCATGTATAGTATTAAAGTACATGTGTAAAGTTTAAAATTACAAGTAGTATATTATCTTAGGTTAATTTTTACAGGGTATTTCAGCTATGGCTGAACAGGACTATATTTGCTTCTTTCCTTAAATTTAAAACAAAAATATAAAGTCATAGGGCTCGCGGTGAAGTTTTAGGTAAGCAAATCATTTTTTAAAAACTTACCTCTTTGTAATGTAATTCGATTCTTCAATCACTTTTTACATATTTTTGTTTTGGAGAAGTTTATTTTCAATTCGCGATTCAAATTAAGGAGCAACACTGTGGAATTCGGCCAAACAGCTGATAAAAATGGGTATCTAGGTTAAAGTGACCACATTTTCAATAACGGAAATCGGGACAAGTGGAATAAGATTTTTTTTTTTGGTTTTTTCCCCAATTTTTTTTGAAAAACAAGGAATTATCATTTATCCCCCAAGGTCCTCACCTCAGCGAAAAAACCTGTCTCCCACCACAAGTCGGGACTTTTATAAAAAAATCGGGACATTTTCCTAAATCGGCGGGGCACGGGACAAACCTCCAAAAAGCGGGACTGTCCTGCCAAAGTCGGGACATGTGGTCACTTTAATCTAGATCGACTGTTACCGCTAATTTAAATCGCAGATTTCTCATATACAGGATGTCTCTAAAAATGCTCCCACAAATTTCTGAAGCTAAAATATGGGATCTAAATTACCTAAGTTCAAAAGTGGATGAATTCGGAGCTACATGCGAAGTGTAAAAAAATTAATATGTCTTTAGTTTAAAATGATTTTGATAATTGGTATATTGGCACAATATTCGGCTAGAGGGGGTTTTGAGGGGTGAAAAATTAGGATCTGCTCTCAATTTTACTGTAAACTTTCGAGAGAGCCACCTACGGTATCTTGCACAAATTTAAAACAAAATAACTTTTTTGTATTGGACTTTTAAATAAAAATTATTATTATTCAACATATTTTACCGAAAAAAGTAAACGTAGTAAAAGTTGATTTAAGCAACCGATTTTAATATATATGAATTAAAAAAACACACTTTATGTATGGCCAGATCTTAAATTTAAAGGTTGTTTCAGAATATGATGCTGATCTTTAGGAGTATAATCCTTAGGTGGTTTTATGCAAAAAAAAGTTTAAATAAACATATGTCCTTTGAGATACAGGGTGATTAAATAGAAAAAAAATAAGCATTTTTAACCACCCTGTCTCTCCAAACTTAAGACATAAGTTGATTTAAACTTTTTTTATTAAAATTACCTAAGGATTTACACTTTAAAGATTCAGCACACTGAAATACCCCTAATAATTTAAAATTATTTCAAATCATTTTCTTAAATGATATTCAGGATCATACGGAAAAAATCACATGATGGTTATATCATATATTTTTGTTAAATTTAGAAAAGCCGCGAAAATAGCCCTGTATAGTCGCATGACCCTGTAGAAGAGCTTATCTTTAAAATTAGCTTCCCGCAGGAAGAATTCTTGCTAGATTGACTGCTTCATGGCTTAATAATTAGAGAAAGTTGTAACACAATGTCAAGTATTAGTAGCATATTATATTTTCTAAATCAACTCACTTATAATTTTGTTTTTATTTTACAGAATACTATGGAGGAAGGACGGCCAGGTGATCACACCAAAACTTCTTTATTACAACAATTGCTGTCAGATCAGAGTAAATAATTACATTTTTAACGTTGGAAAAAGTGTCTTTGATGTTAAACATGTGTTTTAGAAAGAATCTGTCTATATACCCAGATGTAAACTTTTATTGTTAAGATGCAAGTTATAAAAATGTTACATTATTGTCTATAGTATATGTGAACCAAAGATGTCGTGTATACGTGATCCTGTTGTCGACCGTATTATTGCTCATGTGATTGTACATTCTATATTTTGGCAGAGTCAACTAAAACACTTGTTCTTTGATATTTTATCAATGTATGTTAACCCTAGGAGTAATCCTATTTAGTTTTTATTTACTACTATCTGTCAGAGTGATGCAAAATTGGTTCAATCGATGGAACAATCTGAATGGACCCATGCGGCAGGAAAATATATTATTAACTGGCTAAATTTTAGTTATTTAGGACCAAAATACTGTATTTATATTAAACTAATACTAATTTTAATTAATTACTAATATTTGAATCTTTAACTTTTGGCTATTTTGACTACTGTAAATGTAAAATAAGGAATACACTTCATATAAGTTATATGTCCCAAACATTTTGAACTACAGGGTATTAAAATTTGGGAAACCTTTCCTATGCATTAAAGGGCATTTTTTGAAGTACAAGGAAAAATTGAATTGTTACAAACTTGCAGATGATAAAAAAGAAAGTAAGGAACGCTTTAAAACTAATGATAATAATATCTCAGTAACAAATAAAACAATGCTTTAAAAAAATAACCTTAAATGTCTATTAATAAATTAAATAAAATGATCAAAATTTTGGTAAATGATGACTTATTAATTTGTTGTTACAGGTAGATTTCTTATTTTTAAAAATAGGAATGATGTTAGGGTTTTCTAAATTATGGTGTATCATTAATGTCAATTGCCTCTGCTTAGTGTTAATTTATAAATAAATTATTGTCTGATTATAAGAAGTAATTGTTTCCATTAAAAATATAAGATGTAAGGGTGAAAGTGAATATTATGCCCCCTTACCCTAACGATCTGGGATTAGTATGCTGCTGCTTTTTAGAACAGTAAAAAGACGTTTTAAAAGTTTTGATATAATACAGTATTTCAGTAAAATTATTCCAGTTAATAATGTATTTTCAAACGTGTTAATTGTACTAAATGGGAAGTTGTACATAAAATTGAAAGAGAGATATAATTCTACTAGGTACCTCATGAGTTATGTACCGCAGGCTGTAATCTAGACAGGTTAGCTGTATCGAAAGTGCATTACTACATATTGCTTGTTGTATAATATGTTTGGTAAGGGTAGTGCGGAGCGACAGTTAAGGCACAGGGCTGGAGTGCAATTGTATATACTTAAGACATGTTAATATTTATGTATATTATTATATTTTAATACTGGACTCGTTTTAAAGTGATTTTGTGTCCTGTGGGACGACATCTTGTTTCGATTGCCTTCTAAACTGCCAAAGTTAGTAATTTCACAGTCACTTCACCAATTTATGTTATCCTCCTGTACTGGTTCAAGAAGCAAGGACTCTAAAAGAGGATTTACTGGAAAATAGCGTAGTTTTTTTAATAGAAGTTTAAAACACCCAATAAAAAAAAACAAGATCTTAAATAGAAAAAAATAAATTTAACATTAAATTCTAAGCAAATGTGGTAATGCATATTGTTTCTTCAATAAGTTTCCAAATATTAATTAATATATAATTATTATATATTAAAATATAACTATTTTGCTATTAATTGGATTTCAATGTAATCAACACTACTTGGTCATCTACAAAGAAGGTATTCAAAACCGTTCAACCGGTTAAACATGGTAAATAATAAAATTTAATTTTAATATGTTCTCCTTTGCTCAAGTACAACATTAAATACAGAATATTTACACTTAAGGTTAAATACATTGTGTTAATTTTTAATTTATAGGTCGCTACAATCTAGAGATCTCACCTTACAAAACTCAAGTTTTAAGAAACCTTTTGGGGAAAACTAAAAACAATATTATACCGGTAGGTTTAGACCATGTAATATTCAAACAAATATCTAAATGTTATCTAGCTTTAGACAGTACCCTTTCTAGACATTAGACATAGTCTTAAAGAAAACAATCAAAAACTAAACGAGCCATTAATATTTTAAAAGAATAAAACAAATTGGATATAGAGAATGTTTTTCTTAGTTTGCACTAGAACCTCTCCTGCAGAATTTAAAAATAGACTTGATTCTACTGTGTAAACGAAATTATCTTAAAAAGTATTCAATTTGCATTACCACTTTACAATTTTAATTAGCAACCTTAGACTTTAGTTCTATATTTATAGGATATAATTTTCCCGGTAAATATACCTCCTTCTTGAACCAGAAAGTTAATAAATAAAATGATCTCTATTATGTAACTGAGACAATCGGAGCAATTTGTGAATATTTTGGTGTCGTCTTCCTTTCTTTTGGAAGTTCAGCTGCGCATTACCAAAACATTTTTTTAAATAGTAACTGTTAATATTTTATACATAATTTAAAGTATGTTATTTGAAAGAGTCGTTTTTGTTGGACATTGTGATAGGCAACCGCCATGTTACTGTTGCTAGGGTTGATCCTAGGAATTATTTTAGTAAATAGCATTCATACTTGATTATATTGTCAATTACCCATCCTCCACACGAAACCATTAAATTTAAAGATTATGAATGAACAAATTGACAGACAAAAACATTATTTAATTACACAGATATTTTTTGTACATTATTGGAGTTTTGAAATATATATTAAATAAAAATTAAATATAATTTATCCGATGTTTTATTTAGTTATAGTCTCACACTGGAACCCTGTAGTTAAAGGCCGGAATAATTAACATAGTAAATATGAGTTTTTTACAAATCAAAAGAAACAGCACTTTTAGTTGGCAGAATTCAACTTTTTATTTTTAAGAACTAGAACTAATGTAAGATAGGCACAATTAATTCACAGAAAACTTTAGGGTAAGAATTACGTAAGCCAAAAGCAAATAAAGTAAAGTCTTCTTGATTGGGCATTTGAGTTTGTAACCAGGGTCACTCATTTTTTGGAAAAGTTAAAATGTAACCTACGTAAATTTATAAAGGCCCCTCAGGATAAGGTCACGTGATCATTTGTGACGTTATCATCTGGGTGCTGACTATTCGGTGGCTATCGTTGAAAGCATACAAAAGAATATTATGTTGAAAGCCGAAATCTGTCGGTATCCCTATATAAAATAATATTAACATAGCACTCGGATCATCAGCTGATAATATTCTGCCGTCCAACGGAAAAACGCCTTATGCGCATATAATAATCCATATAACATTCGGTGTTTTTCCGTAGGACGGCAGTATTGAACCTAACTGCCTTTTACATTAGCGGTAGCCGGTCGACGGACCGACGCTATCGAAGTGTATGGAGTCTTATGAGACCTTTCACACGTTAAGAATCCGCAAAATCGGCACACTTAAAGGCTCCATATAATGTTGTATCACTCTGTCAGGCGAATCCGGCTTAGGGAAAAACCAGGGTTACGGCCTGTTGTTTTACATAGGTTACGACCTGAGTTATGTCACAAATGTCAAAAATTAAAAAAGGCTGTTAATGGGTATATTTGTAAACAACTTAAATTTAATTTGTACATATTAATGTTTCTTGTTGTCAATGCTTGTTTGATCGAGTGGTCCAAAGACTCCTAAAAAATCAGCATTTTAAAAAATGTGTCTTACTTTATGACCTCGATAATAGTGTAGTTCAGTTAAAACTAGTTTTAACAAGGACTGAATGCCAAACACCCAAGCCATTTTTTTGTTAAATACGGTTTAAAACATTTTAAAAAGATTATATTTTCTTGCTAAACGGTGACTTCATATACGTCATAATACGTATTTAACCAGTTTGAATACATACAATGTTTATGTCTGTGATTTTTTGTAAACTTTTAACATGGATGTAAATGGCAAGTGAAAAATTTTTATATTCAGTGTAAACTTAAGAACATATTAACTCTAAAAAATAAAAACCATAATCATACCTAAAATAAAAGCATATTGGGCTGCAACGCAATTGTTTGAAAACCTACATTTTTTTGATTCTCATGTTTATATCGCCATTATGAAATTTCTGTTTTAAAAATCTTCTATTAAAATAGGTCAAAATCAAAAATAAATAAAAATTAAATAACTTATTATATGCATATATTTAAATACAATAATAAACAATTTATAGAACAATATTATATATAATATATAATTATATATGTATTATCCAAATATTAAGTTATAGACACTGTATACAGTGGAAGCCACCTGAATAGCTGTCAAAACTGGTCCAGCCCCCTGCAACAGTTGCTGAAGTAACTGTAAAATAAAAAAAATGTTATAATATCTAAATATCAACATAAAAATATTTATTCATGGTGTTTCTAAAAGGTGCAGAAAAATGCTATCACACATTCCTGAGCCCAAAATATGACAATCTAACGCAACTTACCTTAGAGATGATTTCTGAGATTCAGGGTGTTAAAAATTTATTCCAGTTTTACTTTGTTATAAATCATTTTGTTAATAATGCGTATGTTGTTATAATATTCGGCTGGAGATGTCTGGGAGATGAGAAATAGGAATATTCTATTAATTTTGTTGTTAACTCTAGGGCCGCATAATCTTGTTGTATCTTGCATAGATTAAAAAGGAAATAACTTTTGTGAGCTACTCTATGTCATTTTTAGATAAACCTTTTGATTCTTTAACATATTTTACATAAAAAAGGTATACTTGGTAAAAGTTGATATTAGCAGCCTTTTTGAGATAACAGTACTTATTTAAAAAAAATCACTTCCTGTAAGGCCACGTCTAGCAATGTAGTTTGTTTCCGAATTAGATGCTAAAATTTTAGAGTGTAAATCCATGGGTGATTTATATGTATGTCCTAAATTGCGTAACTCTTGAGATACAGACCGGAAAAAAAAGCTTTTTTTTCACTCCAAATTTTGCCACCCTTCATCTCAAAAGTTAAGCTATTTAGGATACGAGATTATTTTTGATCTTTTCTTCTTAAAAACAAAACCAGCTTTGACCTGGTCATACAAGAAGTTTTTTAAATCTATATATTAAAAAATACTTTAAATATATATATATATATATATATATATATATATATACAGGGTGTTATGGAAATACTTTAATATATTGAAATGGGTGACTCCTGGGACAGTGTAGAGACACACTGAGTACTTTTTTTGTTTAATTCAAACTTTTTTACAATTTGTAAAAATACCTTCTTTTCACCTATCTGCTACGTCCCTGGTTACGTAAATACTATAAACACAGACAGTAGACCTATTTGTTTGCGATGTTGCCAAACGTCCTATTTTATACCCAATAAACGATATAAATACATAATAGAATAAAAAGGTAAAATGGTATTATATTCTATTTTTTTATAAATTTACTTTAAAAAATTATTAAAAGCCTTATATCAAAATAAATTGTAACAAAAAATATTTAAATAAAGGTCGATTTACCTTCAATACGGAATATGTTCTAAATTTTGATTCCAAACATGCATTTATTTTCCGCTGCATACTGTTTCTCACACGCGCAAAAATGTTTTCATTGTTCCTTATTTGCTGAGCCGCTAGTTCCACACGATTTCGCAACTGTTCTAAACTGTTAATGGGTTCACTATAAACAAACTCTTTCATAGTTCCCCGGCTTGCCGAGCATTTTGCAGCACAAAACCATGTCAGTCAACTCGATTGAATTTCGTTGCATTTTACGTAAATTAAAACAAAATGCAAAACTTAATAAACGCACAATTTGGTAAATTCTTCGCAATATTATTTAAAACGCAAACCAGGGCAAGCGAATTTCGTCTTTCTGTAACCTTGCATAACATAAGGAAGCCTTCTTATTGGTCAGTTAAATCATGCCGGCTTCCTTGACAACAACAACGCGAATTTGCGATGTTCAGCTGTACAATTGTACTACATCTAGTACATTTAGTATTTTTAGTTTTTTTATGTTTATGGCAGTCCATGTTAGTAGCACAAAAGCTAAGTACTAAGTACCGTGGGTGCCAGATTTTTAGATGTTAAACCCATGTAACGACTGAATAATGTTATCCAGAGGGCACCACCATTTTATCGTAGATTTCAAAGCACACAATAGAGGACAATAATATACTGGCATAAAAAAGTTAACCAATTTTTATTATCTACTTATGAGCGGCGTAGGCGTTACATTAAATAATAACCTTAAATAACATTTAGAGCTACAACAGCTTTTAGAAGGCTAGGATTTTTTTCTTGGCTGGAAAGTACTTTTATTTTCACGAGTACACTCTTTACACTTTCACCATAAACTTCCCTTCTCTTCCGTACCAATGAGATGTACAGTAATATAGCAACACAAAGTAATTGTTTCATGCATTTTGTAACCATACATCTGAAGAAGCCCCAAAATGTCCACTTCGGCTCCTTTATCCCTAAGGTATGTTAAATATGCCGTCTACTTTTTATACCCACGGTAATTGGTTCCTAGACATCAAGCTTTTATGAATTATCAAAAGAAAAAACAAACCCTGCATTTTGTAGTAAAAAATTTTGATTAAAAAACCTAATTAAATTGAAAGCACCTAGTTTAACCAAAAGAATTCGCTGTAAGTATCATTTTATCGCCCATAACCAGAACAACATGAGACAAAGAAAACGGTTTAAAAAGAATTGAACTTACAAGTTTCAGTAAATTGATAAACCCAGTTACGTGCAAACCGCAAAAATGTTAGAATAAATTGCAATAAATTTCTTGCAAAAAACATCTAACCTGTAAAAACACCTGTGTTTGTGGCGCTGATCACGGATCTGAAAAAATTTTAGTCGGATACATTTGTTTCCGAGATATCCATCATTGAAGTTGGCATTTGAACTAACCTCATTTTCACTTTATTCCCCCTTCTTTTGGCATACAATTCTTGATTTTAAGTTAAAGTGGTACACAATATTTGATTTTCACCTTTTAAAACCTCATTCTTCTACGTATTTTACACTTTTTTGAATTAAATTGCATAGCTTCGCTTTCAATCGTTTTTAATCGTAGCAGAATATGGTGGAGGCGGTGGAGCAGTGAATGCACGGTTGCAACGTTTTTAAAGGGACCCTTTCCAATTTATTTGATAAAAGGTGTAAAAACATAGAAACACGGGGTTTTAAAAGGTGAAAATCAAATATTGTGGGCCACTTTAGCTTTAAATCAAGAATTGTGTGCAAAAAGAGGGGTGAATAATGGTGAAAATAAGGTTAGTTTAAATGCCAACTTTGATGAAGATTATCTCTGAAACCAAACATTTCCGACTAAAATTTCGTTCAGATTCGTGATCAGCGCCCCAAAAACCCAACATACCAAATTTGGTTAAAATCGGAGTTGCGGACACTTTCTGTACAATTACCGTAGTTTTTTTGTACATTTGTCTCATAGGGAATAATCTTTTGTACTCTTCTCTCGTGTGAACCAAGATCGTTTGACTAGGTAAGGTTGCCTCGTAAGCCTTGCAACATGGCGGACCATACGTCACATATGTATTTTGCTCATTATTTAATGAAGTTTTTAACAGTGTAGTTTGTGTTTTTGTCAATATTAAAGAAATACTTTTTAAATACTGTTAATTCCAGTTGTTACCGTAACTTCTTTATTTCCTATTAATAAATTATTTAACAATGATTATTCTTTGTTTGCTATGTTGGCGCCAAGGAACCAGCAGTGCGGTACATATGTGACGTAATGAGGCAACCTTACCTAGTCAAACGATCTTGTGTAAACCACCTGTCGTCTGTCAACTCTTAATTTTGATGAAAGAAAAGCGAAATGTAACAAAAACTTTATTTAAAAACGCAGTAAAATTTGTTTTAATAGTGTTTTGCAATAAAAATACCGTTTTGTGTATTTTAATTCAATTCTTTGTGCGCATACGTGTCGCGTCGCAGTGTTTAAAAAGTTTGTAAAGTAATTAACCACCTAAAAGTGTACTTGATATGTGGAAAAAGTAATCTTTACATTCATTATACGCTCAAACAACCTAGTAGCGTAATAAAGGATAATTTGTTGTAATCATGTAAGTTTTTCGTTTGATCGAATTGAAACAGCAAAACCCATAGATAAACTGGTAAAGAACAAAATAAATTTGGCAACTTTTCTCAAGCTTGTTGACTTAACCACGTGTTATAACTGCTTTCAGCTGTTTTTGACAGCGACAGAAGGTAAACATATGTATTTAAAGGGATTTAAAGAGCTGGTCAGTAGCGGGTTTGCTTTTTAATCGTAAAATTTTGGGGTTCATTATCACTGTTATTTATGGTGGTCCGCCATTTTTAATAATTTTTATTCAATTTATTTTTACACAAGGATTTTGGGGTTGAAATATATTAAAGTATTTCCATAACACCCTGTATATATATATATATATATATATATATATTTTATATAAAAATACCTTTTATATAAAATATGCTGAAAAGTATTTTTTAAAGAAGTACATACAGAGTGACTATTTTATTTTAAATTTATGTAAGATACCGCAGGTGACACCTTCTAGAATTTACAATAAAATTAATAGAAAGATTCCTATTTCTTACCTCCCAAAACACGTCTTATTCAGCCGAATATTTTAACAATACACAAAATCATTTATAAATAACTAAAACCAGAATAAATTTCTAACATCATAAGTCCGAAATCATCCACTTTTGGTTTAAGGAACTTGTAGCATTTTAGAGATTCTGGGTACAATATTTGGCAATTGTAGGGGTACCTCAATACTATCGTCAACCTTTTGCACGATATTTTTTGGATAAAGTCATATTTTAATTCCCTCTAATGGCAGTTTTGAAGAATTTAAAAATGTGAAATTTCTAATTAATTTTATGATCACTTATTTAGCATAGTTTATTATATAAATTTTTGGGAAACGCGAAAAACGTTATGCATTAAGCTACGGTTTCCTATGACTGTCGGTCGGCGGAAACTGACGCGATTTACGTTCGCCCAAATCAATTATTCAGTTTTAAATGAAACCACATTCAAGCGAATATTTGATTCGGGCAAACGTAAATCGCGTCGGTTTCGGTCGACCGAAAGCCTTGAAAACCGTAGCTTTACATGACTATAGTAATATTTATTAAAAAAATTAAATTTGTTAATAAATGTTACTGGTTATTAAATGTAGACGGTTTTCTATGATTTCTATATAATTAGGCATTATTATTACACTCAGAGGTATTATTATAACCCTTAAGTGAACGCGTCGAATTTCGACTGGTAGAAATTATATTAAAAAACAATAGATTAGAAAATGAAACGGCAAATGTTCGTATTTAAAGTGTATTTGCTTTTTAAAAGGCATATACACACTTTTTGTTATTTTAAATTAACAATACGAGTACAAACTCTATCCAAAAAAGAATTGTAGCACATGGAAAGTCAAAAATTAAACTATTAGGATAATTTTACCAGATTGTTTTATTTTTAGAAACAGAACTATATGGGCAAAATGGTAATAATAAAAATTAACCTATTTAAAAAGAACTCATTCGTGAATTGTCCAAAGATAAAAAAAAACGATCAACTTTTCAACTAACCAAATTGGGTTAATTCGTATTTTGGAGTAAGCAATTGTATTGCAGTATTGCCAATTTATACAGACCGTTTTGTCTATACTCGGGTGGCCTTAATAAAGTGTAAAGAAATACGAAGGAAATTTTTTTATGTGAATGAATAAAACGTTTAATCTAAAATATTTCGGAAACGGTTGCTCGTAGCGATATTTGTCAAGTATAACTTTTTTTTACAAAAGATATGGGAGAATAAAAATTATCCACTAGAATCATAATATACCGTGGCAAAAAAGAGTAATAACACTTTAAACAAAAGCGAAGGACTGCAGGTGGCTCCCTCTACATTTAAAAGCAAAAATATGATTAGCTTTTGATTACTTACTTTGGAATAAAAAAATTCACCATAATTATAATATCTAAAAATGAAATAAAAACTTGTAACACCATGTTTCTTGCAAACAATTAACTTTTCGACTAAGGTGAATTGCGTTAGATCGTTGTATTTTGGTCCAAAGAGTCTATGGTAGCATTCTGTACAGACCTCGGTACAGACCTTTTAGAGACACCCTGTATAATGAAAAACTTCTTAAAAAGTCCCAAGAATCTATTGTACAAAAAAGCATTTTTAATATTATCTGAGAGTTTATTAAAAGCTCCTGAGACCTAATACAAGGAATTGTTAATACCCTTATCTGTTCTTTCAGCCTGGTAATAAATATCACTAAGTCCTAGTATTATAAGTGTGCACGTCTGCGTTCAGCAGAAACCTTGTGTTCGTTTTCCGTGTCTGATCCAATATTCAATACTCATATTTACACTGTTTAAATTTGATTACATTACTTAATCTGCAGACACCCATCCCAACATACAGGTCATTCGTACGCATCATATGATCAAAGTTAAGCAATGTTTTAAGAAATTTTATTTTGAAAAATTTGCATTTTATTTACACACACCACAAACACCCCATACTAGAGCCAAGTGAGAGAAAAATATGCGTTGTAAGTATTCATTTTAGTTTTATAACTAAGAAAATGTCTAATCCTCTACCCTGCGATCATTAGAGGTATTTTATTTAAAAAATATTCGAAGTGGTCATTCCAACTAAGATTTTCATTAATTTATTAACCCAAAATATTTTATTTCTTCAACTCTTTTACCTAAATATTATTTATTCTTTTTTGTGGGATATTAATTACTTTATTTTTGAGTCTCCATCACTTTAGGTAAATCTAAAGTACTGTTTCTTTTTTTTTTTTTTGGTGATAAAAAGAGTATTTTTAGACAGATAAGGACGAAATCTATTAATTTAGGTGAGAAAAAACCTTGTTTTTTGGCCTTTTTATATATATTTTTTCAATGCCATTCTTTCGGGACCGGGGAGTGAAATGGGGTGCTGGGCATGGTAAAGCTAGGTAAAATACTTGAAATTAATGTATAATAGAAAAGTAGTGTAACTTTTTTTAGGTTTTTTACATTCTTAATGTGAAAATACAAAAGCGTAAATTCATAAGCTACAAATGTAAGTAGTTGTACGGGAGTGACTCCTGCATGGTCCGATTTTTTTAATTCAGTGGATTTATAAAGTGTGTGTTAGTCTCAGGTTTAATTAAGGAATAAAAAAAAATAAAAGATTTAACCAACCAGAACTAACCATTAGCGTTTTCAGCCCGCTTTGGTGCCCCAGTTTGGTTGGTTAAATGCCTACGAACCAATTTCGGATATCAAAATAGTGACGTCACGCCAACTTTGGTACTATCTTTGGTTTGTCAAATGCTATACCGTGGCTTGCGGGTCGGTAAATGGGTTTGGTATGCTCTTATCCTTTTCTAATGTTGTTGGTCTTACTCTAAAATTTATTTCTTTTGATAAGAAAACAGCCTTACCCCAATAGTAATAATTGCAAATATTTTAATTTAAATATTGCTGCTAAATAAACAATGTTTAAAAAAACAATAAACTGTTAGGTATAATTCTTCTTCTAATGACCTATCAAAAATGTACCAAAAGAATTTGGAGGCTACCATACACAGACGTAACAGTTGTGACGTGAAACATACCAATTGGTACCTACCAAAGTCGGAGTACCAGAACAGGCCGAAATCGCCTCATGTCTGCCCACCTGTACTCTGTCTTCGGTAGAAAATATTCGAGTAATATCAAGTATCAAAACACCAAAAACCGAAGACAGAGTATAAATTGGGTGGTCATGGTTAGTTCTGGTAAGTTAAATCTTTTTTTTTTAATAATCCGTATAATTAAATGTATTTTATATAATTATTTTCACTTTTTCACCATTTCACTTCCCAGTCACAAGAATAAATATATTTATTGCTATAAATATATTTATTCTTGTGTCCCAATCCTGAAAGAATGTTATTGAAAAAAATATATAAAAAGGCAAAAAATAAGGTTTTCCCTCACCTAAATTGATAGATTTCTGTCCTTACCTGTCTAGAAATACCGTTTCTTTTCCACCAAAAAAACAGTACTTTAGATTTACGTAAAATGATAGACTTATTTTTTTGCCTGAAACACATAAATTTGGTTTTATTAATATTTATTTTTAATCAATTTTTCAATAATCAGACAGGGTAGAGGACAGATTAGAATTCACCCGTACCTAGAGTTCCTGTTCCTTTGTAGCACTGTATACTAATACTGTATCATCAGCTTGATACGCCCCTGTAGAAAAAAAACCAATACAATTCCATAGAACCGATAGAAACCATTAGAATCTGCGACAAAAAAACAATTGTTTTTTTTCGACAGAGGCGCTCTAATGGCCTTTCAGTGTCTTGAACACTACAGCAGACAGAGAATAGAAACACGCCAGATAGGATGACGCATCCTGTTCCATTTGTTGCTTTTGACCGTCCCACGAATACTAGTGTAGATAAATTAGAGCCAAAAAAATACATACATATTGTAAAACATTTTGTTAAAATGTTTAAAATTATAGCTTTTTACTTACCAGCGGTACCAGCAATGATGCTGGCCCAATTATCGGGTCTTGCTGAGAAGCCCCGGCTCAACCAATAAGCCACGTTATTAGGGTTTAATTGGTTTGCGCGATTAACTACACTGGCCATTGTCGCGAGATCCATTTTAGAGTTGTTTCTTGGATTTTATTTGAAAAACTCTACCACTATAATAGGGTAAATACGTATTGATCACTTTTTTAGATATGCCGCCACACCTAAAAACTTGCTGTATTAATGTCCTCCCCTCCCTTTATCTATGATTAATGTAACAAACATGGTGACGTGATGTGCGATTATTGTACAATGAGAAGTGTGGGGATCACATAACATCCACCTGTGCACTACCGACTCCACATAAAGCCTATCAACTACATCCAATATGGCGGCGCTACTAGTCAGTAGTGTATAATAAACTGTCGTTCCTTAGTACTTAAATATTTGTTATTGGGCATGTTTATCGTAATCAAAATATTTTTTATGATATTTAATCGTAAAATATTACATATTATACAGTGTGTCCGATAAAGTTGAAACCATATGGAAAACTTTTTCATCATTCGTTTTCGAAAAAAATTCTTTATTCAAAGTTCTGCATGGTCTAAAACTTCATATGCAATTATTAAATTTGTAAAAATGTACAATAATATTGTTTTAACAATCTTATGTTTATACAAAAATAAAATAAAATGCTAGACAAACTAATATACTTTAAAACAGATTACAAATCACACAACCCCACCAAATTTGTTTTCACCATACTTGAGCAGGTATCATCTGAAAATAAATACTAATATTATAAACTAACTTACAAACATTAAAAATATGTTGTGCGAACTATTTATTCTTTTTTGTTGCCAGATTGTATCCGCTTCAATTGGGGGAGGCATATTATTATTTTTAAAAGTTAAAACATGATTTTTTTGTTTGGCAAAATTTTTTAAAAATAGATTTGAAAATTTAAATAAAAATTCTTTAACTATATAATTTGTGTCATGTTTTTGACAATTATGCCCCAAAAATAAATTTTAATCTACACCATTAATATTATTAAAAGACAGTTCTCTTAAAAAAAACTGATGTTTTGGTTAATAGTCATTCTATAGTCATATACATATAAGCTGCACATATCACGTCATGGTTAGGGTAGCATAATCCACCCCTGTCGTTTGCAGAAATAAGAGTAGTTTGATCCAAACTGCCAGTGCAACTTATACGTTGTTTTAGAATGAAAAATTTTATTGTAAAAATAGACATTTTAACAATTTAAGACTAATTCAGTGACCTATTTTTTCTTCTGTGTTACACTTTAGTAGTAAAAATAAAAAGGTACCCACCTGGTTTTAAGCGTGGCCTGTTCAATGGTTCATCCAAAATATCCCTCGTATTAGTATAAAATTTTGAACGGCATTCTATATCGTCACTTTGAAAATGTAACTTATAAACCTACTAAGAACATAGACAACTTTATATTTTTAAACAAAATACAATTAGGATCAATTATACCTTATAGAATGTGTTGTTGGAATAAAATTCTCCCTACGAATAGCATGTATCCATTTATTTTTAAAATCTTCATTTGAGGGAAAAGAAAAAACTGAAACCGTTGGGCCTTTACTGGCACTCGGTACTCTTACAAAGAGGCACACAACAAGAGTACGGCATTTTCAAAAAACTTAATAATTTGTTAAAAAAACAGAAATTTACTATAAATTTAGTTTAAACCTGTCGTCTTTTGAGTGTAAAAATCGCAGAGAAAATCACAAAAAAACATTAAACACTATACTAAGAGGGTCCTTTTAGTTTACTAGGCCAATAAAAAGTTATTAACACAATGTTTTAATTATGAAAAAACTGGTTTAAACGGATGTAAACAACCACTTGTTGATACACCACTACACAAACATCACAAGAAAAAAAGGTAAATAAAACATACACTGTACTAACAGTTGCAAAAATCAATTTTAAACGTCCTTTATATCCACTTAAAACAATTAAAAGGTAAAAACAACCGTTGAAAACGAAAAAAACTGACAAAAACACTATAGTTGTCTACTGTACAAAAAACAAGAGATTCCGCCATTTTTTATCGTCGGATGACAGTTGATTGGCTTTCCGTGAAGTCGGTGTTGACCTGTGTGTTGTAGGTGTTATGTGGTGGGGATTTCCCGAATTTTACAATAACGGCTACAGACGTCAATGAAATCCTCGACTTGGCAACGTTGTCATCTGAAGTGAGGTTCATTGTGGGTTAATTTCAAAATTAATTTGTTTTGTTTTGGTTTTTAGCGCCAATTGGTTCAACCAAGTCAAGGACTTTTTCTTTAGTGTTTTTTAAGTAAAAGATGCTGTTTTTTTCTTTGATTGTGAAAAATTATTTTCGATCCAATCAAATTTATGATTTGCTCGTAGAGAGAGAAAGCAGTATATCGCCTTCTCTGTCTGACCCAAGTACTTTTGGGCGCTTTGAAATACCCCTCTAGTTTTATATGCTCCAAGGTGGACGTGAACTGATGATCGAATGGCGGGAATTTTAAATCTTAGCTTGTTCTTAGTTCTTCCGAATTTTGGTAAAAACAAGTAAGTCGAGTTACTAGTTTCTTAATTTGTATTATTAATTTGACTAAAATCTTGTTTTCTAAAAGCATTTGTAACCCTTTTTTCCTGCTTTTTTCTCTCTCTTGTCTAGCAGCTCTCTTGTTTAGCAGCTAAAAAAATTAAATGGCATTTGAAAAAACACACATTTTAATGAAATTAAGAATACAAATTAAAAACCTAGTACTCATAACTCAACTTACTTGGTTTTACCAAAGTATGGAAGAGTTTAGCTGATACTTTTCTTAGCAAATCGAACTTCTACTTACACTTTGTAGACAATAACAACAAAATATTGGTGAAAGTAAGTTTTCTAAGAAAAATATCAAACAAATTAAAAACAAGCTAAAATTTAATTTTCCTTTAAATTCCCACCATTCAATCATTACTTCATATTCACCTTAAATCAACAACAAATTTTCCTTTATACAAAATACCAATTAAAAATAAAAATAAATTAAAATTTTAATATGTTTATTTGACAGAAATATTATTTTTATGAGGTAAAAAACTAATTTTCTTCTAAAAATAGTACCCATACAATTTAAAATACAATGTTCAAAGTAATAAAAAAGTTTTATATTTGGAAAAAACCATAAAAAACTTATAATTTTACTAGTGATTACTATAATGTTAAACTACAGTAACAGCAACAATAATACATTAATAATGTTGTACAAAAGGTTTCTCCGAAAAATTATCTCTTAATTTGACCATTAGAATAAAGAAACAAGAGCAATTGACACGATAACTGATAATATAAATGTTATGCTTGAAAAACAACAGAAACAAGAAAAAGAATATTGTAGTAATGTCACACAAGAACAAAACCCCATACTTATATGATTTTGAGAGTCAGGTCACTAAAGTTATTCCAGTGAAGGGAAGACTGGATTTATATTACATATGGATATATACCCATTGTTCACAAACAGCATTTTTTCAAAGCCCGTAGGTGGTTTTCTTCCATCTTAATGTTTTTCGTTTAACAGTCCTAAAAAAATTGTTGATGTTATGTATATTAACACATTCACTGCCACGATGGCATGAAAAACCCTTCTGTTGTAGTGTTTTTTCCGCTGATTAACGTGCTGTCAACAAAAAAAAACAATTGAACATCGGTTTTTCGATTTATTGCAAATAATATACTTTTTTAAATGGAACACCCTGTATATTATATCATCATTCGAAAGATCTATTAAAGAGCTTCAAAAAAGTCGACAAATAATATATCAAATTTTTAATAGTTTCGGAAATATGGCCATCCTCAGGAATTTGATAGTAAACTGGCATTTTTTAAATAAAACAACAAATAGTTATTTTAAAGATCTTTAAGAAAATACCACATTTAATATGTCTATCTCTTATAGTTTTGAAAATATCATCCAAATCTAAAAATTATGTTAAATTTCCATTATACCTATCTACAAGCTCTAAGCTAAAAACTTGGAGTTTAGTATTTCTTAGTTCTATATTTCTGAAACCATAAAAATAGATATATAAAATGTGGTATTTTCTTTAAGCTCTTTTAACTATCTATTTAATGATGATGCAATATACAGGGTGTTTTATTTAAAAAACCCAGTTTATTATTAAATTAAACCATATTTCCGAAACTTTTGAAAATGAGATATTTATTTATTTATTTATTCATGACATCATGTACTCTACAGAAACATAATTCAAATGGTATAATTATAAACTTACAGACTAAATTAAATTAAAATACAATGTATCATACAATAAAAAAGGACATACATATACATAATATACAAATTAAATTTAAAAACAAGACACTAAAGCAAAATGTACAGTAAACAAATCAATATTTACAAATGTGTGAAAAACGGACGTGACACTGTATTACAAAACGTAAACATATATCACATGTTCACTTTTTTGAAGCTCTTTATAGATCTTTCGAATAGTAATATAATATATTTATTTATTTATTTATTTGTAATATTTACACTACATAAGTGTTTTTACACTTCAATTTAAATATAATATAGGGTGTTCCATTTAAAGAAAGTAAATCGAAAATTCTATGTTTAATTGTTTTCCTGTTGGCCGCACGCATCAGCGGATACTACAACTTTACTAATTTAACACACTTCGTATCTTTAATAATAAAGAAGTTAGCAGTAGTGGTGACTCAAGTTTGATCACCCTGTATATTTTGCATATCATACTTGTTTTACATTACAGCCCTCTGAAGCCACAATATTCTCAAAAATATTATCCAAATAAGGTTTCTTGTTCTTACAGCCATACTCTAGAATTTACATATAAAATACACGGCGTTAAGTGGCAAATGTGAATGCAAGTGGCTATTGTGGCTCCATAACATTGTTGTGCCCGAGTTACCTACATGGATACACATGGTTGTAAATCAAAATTTATTGTGAAGCCAGGTAGGCATCTCATTGCAGCGAACACGATTGGGAATATGTAGCAAATAAAAATCTAAATTAAATTTAACAAATAATGAAAACAACATTTTACCTGCATAATTTTCATTACATATGCATGTACTGGATATACACATACACACATCGTTTCTAAGAATGTAGGTAGTCTTGCAATTTCTAGAAAATGGGAGCAACTCCGATTTTGACGAAATTTGGTATACGGGGTTTTGGGGCGCTGATCACGAATCTGAAGAATTTTGGCGAAAACGTTTCGTTCTCGAGATATTCATCATCAAAGTTCAAATTTGAACTAAGCTTATTTTCACTATATTCCCTCTTCTTTTGCACACAATTCTTGATTTAAAGCTAAAGTGGCACACAATATTTGATTTTCATCTTTTAAAACCCCGTTTTTTACGTATATTTACATTATTTTGCCTTAAATTGTATATCTATACTTTGAATCATTTCAATCCCAGTGTGCCATGAAGCCCTATGTGTATGTATGGTTGCCGCATTATCAAAGAAAAGCTACGCAATTTAATGCAAAAATAATGTAAAAACGTAGAAAAACGGAGTTTTAAAAGGTGAAAATCAAATATTGTGTGACACTTTAGCTTTAAATCAAGAATTGTGTGCAAAAAGAAGGAGGAATATAGTGAAAATAAGCTTAGTTCAAATTTGAACTTTGATGATGAATATCTCGAGAACGAAACGTTTTCGCCAAATAATTCTTTCAGATTCGTGATCAGCGCCCCAAAAACCCCCGTATACCAAATTTCGTCAAAATCGGAGTTGCCGCCGGTTTCTAGAAAATTACCATAAATTGGTATAGCAAAAAAGAATCCTTAATATTTCCAATAATCACAATTAAAATAGCTTAAACAAATCTAATGGTGAATTCAACGTAGTGGTACAGTTCGTAGTGGCCCGAGTGCGCACCAAGCTCGAACTCGGCAGTGCAGTGCAAATTTTCATATTCACGCCAGAAGAGTTTTTTTGTCGAACAATACAATGTGCGTGTTCAATGAATTTTCCCACACTCTGAGCGATCAGTTTTTGTATTCACGGTGCTTAAGCCTGATTTATAGTTTCAGTAACGTAAGACTTAAGACTTAAAACTTAAGCGTTAAGACGTAAGAAGTAAGCAGTAATGACAAGTCAATTTATAGTTCCTTAATTTAAAGTATCTCCTTAAGTTTTTTAGGTTATGAATATTGTTGTTGTCATTTTTAAAAATGTATTTTATAAAATATAATTTAGGTAGATTGGCTCTATGCTGTTTACAAAGGACATCAACGACAACAAAAATAAAATTTAATGTAAAATGGCCCATAAATAACCAAAAATGTAAACATGAGGCTGCCGATTATCGGCGAAAACGACCGATGTCAACCGAGCCGTAAGACTTAAGACTTAAGAAATAAAAATAAACCATTTCTTACTTCTTACGTCTTACGGCTTAATTCTTACTGCTTAAGTTTTTGGCACTATAAATTATCAGGTTACTTGTCACATGTTCATTTTTCTTACGGCTTAACGTTAAGTCTTAAGTCTTACGTTACTGAAACTATAAATCAGGCTTTAAACTCGGAGAATTCGAGCTTTTTGGAAGTCCGTTGTTATTGACGGTGCCGCAGAAGGGAACTGGATGAGCTCAGTGACAATTGCATTTTTTTTCGGTTCGCTCTTGCTCTTGCAAAAAGTAAACTGGCACCGAGCTGGTTCGAATTTTAAGTGAACTGGTGCAGAGGAAAGTTAGAATTGCATCGCTCCAAGTGCCTGTTTCATGAATTTATTATAATTTCACAAAGCAAACGTTTTTCAAAACAATTCCAACAAAAACAAAAAATGGCGTCGTACGACAAAGACTAGTAAAAAGATCTAAAAAATACGGTGCTACTACGAGTTACTCGGAGTATTCTTTAAAGTAGTATAAAAACAACAACGTTCTCTTTTACATGACGTTAGGAAAAAGAGGGAATGGCATTAATCAAACTCTCTCTTTAAAATGAAGAGAAATCGACGGTGGCGTTGAATACGGTGGTGACGGTCAAGATCGTTTGACTAGGTGTTGCCTCTCATTATGTCACATATGTACCGCACTGTTGGTTCCTTGGCGCCAACAAGGATGTCTAGACGGATAATACTATGAGGGCGAAAGAGCGCGATATACAATATTTAAAAATCAGCTAGAATAATCATTCTTAAATAATTTATTAATAAGAAATAAAGAAATTACGGTAACAACTGGAATTAACAGTAGTTAAAAGTATTATATAATATTGACAAAAAAACACAAACTACTGTTAAAAACTTCATTAAATAATGAGCAAAATACATATGTGACGTATGGTCCGGCCATGTTGCAAGGCTTACAAGGCAACCTTACCTAGTCAAACGATCTTGGGTGACGGTTACTAATTGTCCACGTGACATGTTGTCCCACGGCCAATTAAAGCTTCATGGCCCTGGTTCTTCACTTCTTCACTCTAGCTTTGTTTGGCAATGGGTAAAGTGGTGGTAAAGTGTAGTGTCATTATCTATTTAATTAAAGACAATGGTAGTGTAAGGTATTGGCGATTTTAATTACCGATGGGGGCGCTGCTAAACGTAAACAAAGTTAAAAGAAGCAGGTAATCTGCAGTAGCTAGCTATGATTGTATTACGGATATGTAGAGTATAGAATTGTTAAAGAACAGGAAAAATTTCTGAACAGGTTCAAACAGTTCTGTTCCTAACCCAGAACAGGTTCCGTAAACCTGTTCATTTGTTCTTTTTAACAAGTTCTTGACAGAGGAGGAGATTGGACATATTATTAGGCATTAATCCATGCTCTTCCTGGTTCACCGTTCACCTTTATCGGTCCAAACTATTCCAAACATGCATTAAAAAAAACAGCAGCATAAGCCATCCATAAACCACATCGCACCGCGAACGTTAGCGTGAATAGTTCAAGCTCAAAGCCTGGTTCGAGTTTACATCGATCCAAATGAACGGGAATAGCCAATATGGTCCACTCGACCGAACGCAGATCACAGAATCAGTGAGAACAGAGAACACAAAAGCAAAAACGCGCGTCCGTTCCTCGAAAAGAACAGGCTGTTCAGTTTTCTTTAAAGAACGGTTCACTGAACAGGCTACCTCTGAACATGTTCATAAGAACTGTTCCGTTCATTTCATAACAACTCTATTAGGGTATTGAAACGGTTTTAAATACTGTTATACTGCACAATGCAGCTGTGAATTTGTATACGTATAAAGTGTGTTAAAAACTCGATTTGTGAGTTTGCGTAGTGCTCTTTATGGTTTAACAGACTTTTTGTTAGTGGTGATTATTAAAGAAAGCGCAATGAAAAACTTTTTCGCAATGAGTGGAGAACTGTTTTTGACGCTAAGCTCAGTATTTTCATACCTTAATTGCACTCCCGATAGTAGGTGCACGAAGGAAGAAAAAAAATCTTAAACACACGTCCTTTTATTTTACATGTTAATGGCTCTTTTGATGCAATAATAAATATTTTAATATAGGTGAAAAGAAAGACTTTTTGATAAAAATGATAGCATACTGCTATACACGCACAGGGCTCAAAAAGGCGTGTAAAACATAACGAAGTAAATAAATTAATATTATATTTATATCCATTTTAATGGTTTAACATGTCCGATCACCTGTTTTCTTAGGGTTATGCCGTTGACCACCATAATTTGTGACGTAGGCATCCGGGTGCGGACTATTCGGTGGCTATCGATGAAAGCATAGAAAACACTAGTAGTGAGATGTGGCAGTATAGGAGCCTGACGTCATGGAGGTCACTTGGGGAGGATGACGTACGAGGTGTGACGTAGGAGTCTGACGTAGGAATTTGTCGTTTAGGATGACGTAGGAGTCTGACGTAGAATGTTTGCGTAAAAATTTGACGTATTTGACCGCTTTGACGTAGCTTGACCTCGACGTACGCGCGCGTGGGTGCGATCCTGTATCGGCTTCCGTTTTAAAAATTTTTTGCGACATATATAATTGTTTCGGTTTCCTTATTTTTCAAAAATATATATATAGGAACCATAAATAATATTTTTATCAAAAAGACCTTGCAAATTTTTTTCCAGCGTATAGGATCTTGGACATGCCATTTAAACACATGTAAATTTTGTAGTCAAACATGGACAAAGAAGTAACCTATGGACAATTAAGTATATATTGGACAAAATCTCATAGCGTTTATATGGGAATTTTGTTAAAGATAATGGGCTTAGTCTGATATGGACAGGGGAAATTTCGGCAAGAAAACAATATATTTATTTTAACGTACATTATTTATTCTACTAATTCTTAAATTACAAGAGACTAATAAGTCTAACAATTGATTCTCTTTGTAATTCAGCTTTTTTATTTAGTCCTAACTCTAACAGTTGTTTAATTAATCGTTGCTTTTCAATTTGTTTTTCTTTGTACATTTTCCTGATGGAAAGTCCTTTTTCTGTTTTGTAAAATTCTCTTCGCTTTTCATTAGCTTGTTGCCTTTTTCTAACGCCTTCATCGCCTCTGGCACAACGGCAAGTGGATTTTTCATGAAGTTCGTAGGGTGATGTGTATTTTGAAATATCTGAAACTCCATTTGAAGCAATTATTGATATTTCATCTCGAACAGCGCCACATTGTTTTCCTCGTGAATGTAACCAATCCTCGTTAAAACATTTTCTAGAGTAATGAGCATGAGGAGTTCCTTGTAAACCATCGAGATCTCGTCTTAGAGGTTTCTGACCATCTGCACAAGCAATGTATCGTAGTACGCCGATTGCATGATCCAAACACAAAATTTTCTTAAATGTTGTTTTGGAATGAAGTCTTTTCCAAGTCTTTGTAGTCGTTTTTTCAATGCTAAGACTGTTTTTCCATTCGTAAAGTGAATTAAGGCATGAATATGCTCATGCGCGGTACTACCATCATCAGCTACAAGATGACATCGACACAATGAATACCATTTTAGATCAGGCAAACCTATCATTAAACCAAAATCAACTTCGTTTAGTAGTAAATGATACCATTCTTGATTGCATTGCTCGTAATCCTCGGCAACTTTACTTGGAGACAAAGGATTTACTTCGTTGATGTTTAGGAGTGTGTAGAAATCTGTATTAGATACAACAGACATTTTAGGATAGATTTAATGATTTTTAAGCTAAGCACAATGTTTCACTTTGAATGTCTACGACAGACTGACCAAGTCTCTCTGGACTTATCTAATATATGTATTTACAATTATGACGCCTGCGCAAAAGTCTAAACATGAACAGGTAATTAAATATGAACAGCAAAATAAACAGCTGAACAGCCCTGTATTTTGAAAATACAGCCCTGTATTTTCAAATACGGCACCGTTTTTAAAATACGGCACCGTTTTTAAAATACGGCACCGTTTTCTAAAATACGGCACCGTTTTTTAAAATACGGTCCGTATTAAACATCAACGAAGTAAATCCTTTGTCTCCAAGTAAAGTTGCCGAGGATTACGAGCAATGCAATCAAGAATGGTATCATTTACTACTAAACGAAGTTGATTTTCGTTTAATGATAGGTTTGCCTGATCTAAAATGGTATTCATTGTGTCGATGTCATCTTGTAGCTGATGATGGTAGTACCGCGCATGAGCATATTCATGCCTTAATTCACTTTACGAATGGAAAAACAGTCTTAGCATTGAAAAAACGACTACAAAGACTTGGAAAAAGACTTCATTCCAAAACAACATTTAAGAAAATTTTGTGTTTGGATCATGCAATCGGCGTACTACGATACATTGCTTGTGCAGATGGTCAGAAACCTCTAAGACGAGATCTCGATGGTTTACAAGGAACTCCTCATGCTCATTACTCTAGAAAATGTTTTAACGAGGATTGGTTACATTCACGAGGAAAACAATGTGGCGCTGTTCGAGATGAAATATCAATAATTGCTTCAAATGGAGTTTCAGATATTTCAAAATACACATCACCCTACGAACTTCATGAAAAATCCACTTGCCGTTGTGCCAGAGGCGATGAAGGCGTTAGAAAAAGGCAACAAGCTAATGAAAAGCGAAGAGAATTTTAGAAAACAGAAAAAGGACTTTCCATCAGGAAAATGTACAAAGAAAAACAAATTGAAAAGCAACGATTAATTAAACAACTGTTAGAGTTAGGACTAAATAAAAAAGCTGAATTACAAAGAGAATCGATTGTTAGACTTATTAGTCTCTTGTAATTTAAGAAATAGTAGAATAAATAATGTACGTTAAAATAAATATATTGTTTTCTTGCCGAAATTTCCCCTGTCCATATCAGACTAAGCCCATTATCTTTAACAAAATTCCCATATAAACGCTATGAGATTTTGTCCAATATATACTTAATTGTCCATAGGTTACTTCTTTGTCCATGTTTGACTACAAAATTTACATGTGTTTAAATGGCATGTCCAAGATCCTATGTAAAAATATTTCTTTTTGGTTTTTGCTAAAAATTAAAACTTCTTAGTTTTTTTTTTAAAACTATACGAAAAATTTATATGATCTTTAAAAAAAGGGAAGATAGATTATTATCAACTTAGTTTTGTCCAAAAAAAAAAGAAATAATTATCAAGTTAAAAAATTAGATCAACTTAGTTTTAAGACTTAACACAAATGTACACAGTAAAATATACGAGTATTAAAAAAGTAAAGATTCGTTACAACTTAGTTCGAAAAAGTTAAAAATATCAATATACAGGCTTATGTAAAAATATTTCTTTTTTTTTAAAAAACTTCGTAGTTTTTTTTAAAAACTATACTGAAAAATTTATATGATCTTAAAAAAAAGGGGGAGATAGATTATTATCAACTTAGTTTTGTCCAAAAAAAATTTATCAAGTTAGTATTATTAAAATTAGATCAACTTAGTTTTAAGAATTAACACAAATGTACACAGTAAAATATACGAGTATTAAAAAAGTAGATTCTTATCAATTTAAATCTAAAAATATACAGAGTAAAAATAGTTTAGTTTAAAAGTTTAAATAAATATCAATATACAGAAGTATGTAAAAATATTTTGTCTTTTCTTTTTAACTTTTTTTTTTAAATATATCAGTGTATGTAAAAATATTATTATTTCGTGTTTAAATTCATAGTTCTTTGATCTTGAAAAATAGATCAACTTAGTTTTAAGACTTTAAACAGAAATATACATAGTAAAATAAAAAAAAACAGGAGTATGTGAAATTATTTTCTTTTAAATATATATATACAGAGTAAAATGAAAACATTAGGTTAGGATAATTTTTAAATATAGTCGTTTTTCTTTGTCTAAAAAAGGAAAATTCAAACACAAATGTACAGAGTAAAATATACGAGTATTAAAAAAAGTAAAGATTCGTTACAACTTACTTCTAAAGGATAAAAACATGTTAACATACAGTATACATATGTAAAAACAAATTAAAATTTATGTATTATGTTGGAATGTTTTTATGAAATTATTTTTACTTTTTAGAAAATTTAAAAAGTTGTTAATTTACTTTGTGTAAATAAGAAGAAAAATGTCCTTTTTGGACAAATACAAAGATTAAACCTAACCACAACTAACCATTTAGGGCTGAAAAATTATTAAGTAATAGAAATATTTCCAAAAAAAAACAGCTCAGATATTTTTGCTAAAGGCTTACCTTACGTCTGCCAAAAATATACGATGATCAACCCCTCATGTGGAGGGGCTGCGACAACCCGCAGCCCCCGAGCCTCGAAGAGAATGAAAAATCCCGGTGGAATCGTTTCTCTGAATTGGACTCTATACATGAACTAAAAAAATTAAGAAAAATTATTGAAAAATATAAAATTTTACAAATATCCTTAACACTCACATTGTTGTTGGGGAAACGGAAGTCCGCCTCCTCCTTTATCTCTATTACCGCCCCAACTAAGGTGTCCACTAAAAAATAGAAATACATAAATCAATATATCTCTCGGTGTGGAAGAAAAGTTTAGATAAAAAATCTATTAAAACACTTACTGTTTATCCACGTCGGCAACACAAGGGGTACTAAAAAAAGAGGAAAATATTTTATTAATATTTAAAATCATAACTAAAACATAATTACTTACTTTGGCAGAAAAAATGTAGATTTGCCATTTTTTGTCTGGAATAACTTATAACCTTAAGAAGAAAGATTGATACTAAATAAATTAGATTTAAAAACTTAACATTAAGTACGCGTTTTTTTCCAACCACACAGGATGTCTTTTTTGATTACTGTAACTTAGTGGTTATTACTAAGTTATTTTTACACACTATCTTCCTGTGAAATTGCTCACATCTACACAATAAATTAACTTTTTCTTAAATAAATTAATATTCAAGTAAATATTTTACATTATTAATTTAAAACTTTTGCTTTCATAGTAAAATTGCATACTTTTTTTTTTGAAAAATAAGTAAGTGGCTTGATAAGCATTTTGTAAAAACAACAACAACATCAATTTTATTTATATATATATTTTCTGAAAAATAAGGAAACCGAAACAAATATATGTCGCAAAAAAACGGAAGCCGATACAGGATCGCACCCACGCGCGCGGACGTCGATGTTCCTAGGTGCTACGTTACGTCAAAGCTCCTTGGTCAAATTTTTACGTCAAATTTTTACGTCAGGCTGCTACGTCAGACTCCTACGTCATCCTAAACGACAAATTCCTACGTCAGACTCCTACGTCACACCTCGTACGTCATCCTCCCCAAGTGACCCCATGACGTCAGGCTCCTATACTGCCACATCTAACTACTAACACTATAATGGTAAAACCCGAAATCTGTCGGTTTAACGCATTAAAGAAGGAATTAACATATTTTGGAGTAGCTCGAATCGCGCATTTTTACGATAAACAGCGAGATAAATGGTAAGAGTATTGTCAAAGAGTAGGTAATTAGTAATCTTTGGTATTGTTTAAACTGTCAGTTTACACTTGAGAACGGACAGAGATAGTACTGCCTGAAACGTTGTGTGAATAAATTAATAAAGACAATGGAAGTCCGAAATTCTTCTTTTACTACTGAATCATTGTCTTCCACATTCAGGCAGATGATCAGTTTCACTTCTATCAGTTCAGGGCCCGGATTCTTAACTTCTCGATAGGTGACGACTCAGTCGGTATCGAGTTCTCGATATTCCTTTCGAAACCTATCGGCCTTATTTTCTTATCTGTTTTTACGTAAATAATTAATAGGATAAAAACTTATTTAAAAAGGACAGGGCCTAGTTATGGAACTCGGAAGATATCGACTCAGAATCGAGTTTCAAATAAGTTAAGAATCACCATTCTGTAGCGACTCGATACGTTACGTCTCGAGACAGCGGTTAAGAATCCCCCTGGTAATCCTAATAATCTGATTCTTAACTTCTCGATAGGTGACGATTCGGTCGGTATTGAGTTCTCGATATTCCTTTCAAAAGCTATCAGTCTTATTTTCTCATCTGTTTTTACGTAAATAATTAATAGGATAAAGACTCATTTAATAAGGATAGTGCCTAGTTATGGAACTCGGGAGATATCGACTCAGAATCGGGTTTCACATAACACTCGGTAGCGACTCGATACGTTACGTATCAAGACAGCAGTTAAGAATCCTCCTGCTGGTAAGGTAGACGCTCCCAAAAATGAAGAAGGTTATGTTAAAAATCGATTAAAATAAAAAGTAAAAATGCCAAAGACTAAAGAACAAATAGAGGTGTTGATCCTAGACTTTTAATTAATCTATCAATAGCAATTTTATAAAAAAGGCGGCGTTGGCAACTTCACATCTCTTTTCTTGTCTAATCTTCATACCAATACCAACACAACATAGAAATCGAATGAAAATGGCATCCTTATGACGTGTGCAATCCTAATCATTTACACTACAATACAAAGTTCGGTTATATTAGAAAAAAACTTGTTTGTATCCATTAGAAGAGTCCTAATAAGAAAAATAATTGTAAGTATTCTACTAAAATCTGATTGGTATTGTTTGGCTTTTGCATCACGTCCATAGATTTACAAGTTGATCATGACCTCGATAGCTCAATACGTCACACAATTCTCGTCTTGTTTCAAAGCGAAAACCATTGAGAACTAGTTTGGCACTGGGGCGACAATGGTTCGAGGCTCATTCTAAAATATTCTTCCACAGCAGCTTTGGATGGCAGGATGCAGCTGTTATTTGATACCAACGAAAATTGATACAAAAATATTATCAAGAAAAATTCTTAGTAACCGCGACAAGTTTGAGCGACAAACTCGTCGCTTAACTGTGTACGCATACTTGATTTTACGAGTTTGATTACGTGATGTCGCGATGTTTGCTTGCAGCTATCCTTGTCGCTTCACTATGTTTTCAGCCTTAGTTTATAACCAGGGCCACCGAGAGCCGCGTCGGGCCCCGGTACAAGTAAAAGTTACTTAAAAAAATGACAGCAAAAACTTGAACTGCAAAAAAATAAATTTTATCCCGCGCGGACCCTCCATTTGGATTTCCCAGCACGGATTGCAACGGGAGGCCACCATATGTATGTCTGCGCTTAACATTAATCTAAACTCCGTTTAGCATCACCTTTAGACATCTAAGCCCTTCATACTTTTTCTAACGGACAATCAAATAAGTTCTAAAACTTCAATTTGCCAACTCCTTGTCCCAGGCTATATACGAACTTCGGTAATTTTCTAGAAAATGGGAGCAACTCCGATTTTGACGAAATTTGGTATACGGGGGTTTTTGGGGCGCTGATCACGAATCTGAAAGAATTATTTGGCGGAAACGTTTCGTTCTCGAGATATCCATCATCAAAGTTCAAATTTGAACTAAGCTTATTTTCACTATATTCCCCCTTCTTTTTGCACACAATTCTTGATTTAAAACTAAAGTGTCACACAATATTTGATTTTCACCTTTAAAACCCCGTTTTTCTACGTTTTTACATTATTTTTGCATTAAACTGCATAGCTATACTTTGAATCATTTTAATCCCAGTTAGCCATGAAGCCCTACATGTGTATGTATGGTTGCCGGATTATCAAAGAAAAGCCACGCAATTTAATTCAAAAATAATGTAAAAACGTAGAAAAACGGGGTTTTAAAAGGTGAAAATTAAATATTGTGTGACACTTTAGCTTTAAATCAAGAATTGTGTGCAAAAAGAAGGGGGAATATAGTGAAAATAAGGTTAGTTCAAATATCAACTTTGATAATGGATATCTCGAGAACGAAACGTTTCCGCCAAATAATTCTCGGAGTTGCTCCCATTTTCTAGAAAATTACCCGAACTTCTTTCGTCCTAATAGCGGCGTAGATGCTTACCTTCGCAACGATCTGGCTTATGCTTGTTTTTCCAAACTAGAATCGGGTAGGTCTGATATCCTTTGACACAATTTTTTCTCAGGTCTTCTATTAAATTTATCTGCTGTTTTGTACCAGTCCCTATCTAACAAATCCTATATTAAATTATTTGATTTTCTTTTAACAAAGGTCAATAGATTCATTTCTTAGTTTCCATTGGCCGAACTAAACGTGTTTGGCGATTTTATTATGAAATCCACCCACTTTTCTAGGGTCCCTAATTATAGTTACCTGAACCATGAACTCTAATCAAGCATCTGTTCCCTAGGTCGTCCAGATCATGGCTTGGTTACTATATCTTACTTCGCACACCCCGCGGCGGTAAATGAATGCATACCACCACGCACCCAGGCTCACAAGAAATTTCTACAGAATAAAAACGCCTTAAAACAACGTTCTTTTTTGCTCAAATGACAGTAATTTTTTTACTTTGCCAAAAACATAAGTAAGAATTTTTGTATTAGTTTTTTCCACCACTAACTTTAAAAAATAAAATTATTTCTACGTATAAAGGCAGGGCTGAATTATTTGCTAAACAATTTGCTGCCAATTCAACCCTTAAGTCTCATATAAAGCATCCAATTCTAGCTATTGTCCCAGTTCCTCATAAAATGCCCGATATTATTATTAAGGTGAAACCCATTAAGCCTATTTTTGTTTCTCTTAACAACACGCAATCGTCTGGGCTGGATGGCATACTAGCTGTATTCTAAAAAATGTGCTTCAGAACTTCCATCCATTTTAACTCGGCTGCTTTGAATTTCTATAACACAGGTATTTTTCCAGATAGCTGGAAAGCAGCACGTGTTTAACATATTCCGAAGAAAGGATCTAAAACTCTTCCATCTAACTATAGACCTATTTTACTTTTCCCAGTTTTTTATTAAGTCATGGAGAAATTTATTAATTCGCTATCCTTAAGTATTCAGGAACATACAAAATTTTGCATGACAGGCAGTATGGATTTTTTCACAAGATATCTACAGCAGATCTTCTTTCTTTCGTATCACACAACTGGAACAAGTCTTTTGAGTTGCTAGGTGAGTCCCAGAGGTGCTATTCTTGGTCATTCGCATCTTTACGATCACTGCATCCCATGATACATCTCCATAAGATGCGAGCGATCCTTTAAGATGAAAATGGTAAAAAATAGCGCCACAGATGTCTGTTCCTGATATATAGAAAACTTCTGACAACCAACCAAACTCTGTTCTTGGCTTTTTAGGTATTTTTCTGATCGACGTACATATATCAGTATGTATGTATCCTTCATATAGTTCACATGTTCTTAAACCAACTCTAAGCCTGACTTGGCAATCAAACGAGGGCGATTTAGATATTTCTTAAATTAGTATTGGATTGGGGTGCCAAAAATATTGTCCAATTTCATACATCCAAAACACAATTATGTTCATTGTCACGAAAACAGTCATAAAATATTTATCCCTTACTTATGAGCGGTCGAGTTTTGCAGAGAAAATACACATTCGGCGTGTCGACACCCTCAACCTCGGTACGTAATTAATGTACTATTCAATAGGTTACATACGACATATATTAAACGGTACGAAAACCTAACTGAGACTGTTTGGTAGAATGATTGGTTGACGTAGAGTCTCACTGTTGACACATTGCCTAATCTGCAAATATACACTTTTATTTATTATATTTCAATTACCTTACAGATTAGAAACTCTAGAAATCTAACATGGAATCTACTATTGGAATTAGATTATCTGAAGATCACTGGTTTGCCCACAACACTTTATCTTTTGTTTTTACATGGCTAACAAATCCTGATCTCTTACGATGTAGTCAAGTCTGCAAACTATGGCAACAAGTCGCTATGGAACCTGGCCTTTGGCGTTCAGTTACGTTAGATCATTGCAAACTAAATTTTGATAAAATGTCAGAAGTTTTAAATTCTTTAGGCTCTACTCAGTTAAAGTTAAATGAATGTATTTTCGTGTTTAATGATGTAAGTATAGATACATATATTTTTATGTTTGTATTATAGCTTACCATTTTATGTATTTATTTATAATGTAAAGCGTCTGCGAATTGGGTAAACAATATGACACAACGACACAAATAATTACCTCTTGACAAAAGGTCGCGCTTGGTAAAATATTTTCTTTCGTCGATATAAAAGTTAAATACAGGGTGTCCGAAAAGGTAAAGTAGTAAACGATAGGACTGATAAAGTTAGCAAAATAATGTTGGTACTTCATATAAAAAAGTTTTGTGACGCTTCGTTAGGAAGTTGTTGACCTTCGAAGATGAAATAAAACAAAACTATTTAATTTATAATATTTGAACCGTTGCCACAGTGACCATTTATTGGCCATGTTCATCAGTGCCGGAGAAATACAGTTTATAGTAGTATTAGAATAACCGTTTACAAAACACTTTTTAATTATTATTAAGTCGCAACCTCTAACCGCCTAAAGTCGATGATGTGTCGCAACCTATTCCAATAAGTATATATAAATAAACCTTGGCTTAGACCACTTTCACTAACCACCTAAGGGATTTTGAATTACACAGCCCCACACAAAAAAGTTGCTGCTCCGTAAGACAGACCATGGTAACTTTATGTTTTTGAGGTCGCTAAATTCGAATCTGTGATCGGTTTAATCCCATCAGGTCATGGTCAAGGTTATTTTATGGTCAAATCATCAAAATTCATTGAAAATACACGACAATCATGGTATCTTTTTGTTTCTGGAATCACTGAATCCGAATCCGGGGTCAGTTTAACCCTATCAGGTCATGGTTAAGGTCACTTCAAGGTCAAGTCATTAAAGTTCATCGAAAATAGACCGCAGTTTTGGTATCTTTTTGTTTTTAGAATCCGAAGTCAAATTGAACTCTTGACTTCCTTTGGTCGACGTCAAGGTTATATCAAGGTCAAATCATCAAAATTGGTAAAGGAGCAACTTGTTGGTGTTTGGCAAAATGACTGCCTTGATACTCTCTGTTAAGTCGAATCAATAAATAACCGCCAATTTTCAGGCTTTTATAAACTTTGCTTTAAATCATCGACTTTTATATCGATAAAATAAAGCGAATAACTCTGTTTCAAAATATTTACGAAAAGCCTTCTATCGCTTCCGATAAAATGAAACTTTGGTATTTTTTGCCAAAAGATTTCTTCTTTGCCATTTTAACATCTTCAATCGGCCTGTACTCTTCTCCACTACTGGAATAAGCTTTTTCTTAGGTTCACTAGAATCAAATTTACTAGACTTGTCATTAAGAATAAAGCTGAATTTATAAATTGACGTTTCCGTTACCGATCGCCGTTTGGTAGTTCAACCTGCACCATATATAAAAAGTACTCAATATTTCAAATATTACTTAGGCCTGTTATTATAAGTAATTAATTATGTTTTATAATATGTTAAATAGTAAACCAAATTACGGGTTAAAGTGATTTTATAGACTCTACTAATAATTATCAATAATTAAAAAATATACAGGGTGTCTCAACTCTATACACCAACTTAGTTCGCCCCTGTATAAGATACAAGAATAAACTTAAAATAAAAATATTTATTTGGATACACTTTTTTTATTGACAGTATACTAGTTAATATACAAGGTGTTTCAAAAACAGAATTTTCATTGTCAACTTTTTTTTTAATGAGACACCCTATTTTAACAAATTTTGACTCTGTATTATATTCTGCATCAAAAATATATGTATAACACACTATACGTCAATTAGTGCAGGTTTTTGAGATATTCAGCAATGCTGCATTAACGATCACTGTCACTGTCAGAGTAACAAATAATATGTCAACATAGGTAAGACAGCTATTTAGTTTATTTTAGATAAATATTTACTAATCTACCTTAAAAATCAGCATTATTGACGTATTGTTGTTTAATGCAATTCAGTAAATATGTGTCTAAAATAAACTAAATTGTTGACATACCTATTAGTAGTTCCTACAATGAAAGGTTATTAATTACTTGTTATTATATTATTCGAGAGAAGGTCCTAGATCCTAAAAGATACTTTTGGTTGTTACTGGATAACATATTTTTCTGGGGGACCCAAAGCTTTTTTTCTTTTTCCCGTTTCTAGCGGAAGAAAAATTACGTCATTTTTGCACAGAGCCCACCACAGTAAGGTTAAGTGAAATTTAACTCGACCCCCTCGCCACCCCTAAATGCCTCACGTTTTTATGGACACCACCTATAGTATAAAAGTTATTATAAAAAAATGATTATTTAATTTTTGATCTGGTTCATTTCTCTTCTGTAATGTAATCTGATAAGTAGAAAACATTGTAGACAATAAAGTAAGTCCTTACGACAAGAATATTTACTATTAAACTAAATATTAACTTATGCTAAAAATATGCAAACAGAATTATTAAAAAAGTTATTGTCCTAAGTAAAATTATAGTAAACTGCATTACTGTAATTTTTCACCCTTCTCTTAATATTGCTACAATGTGCACACACTTTAAGACCCCGACGTTTTAATAAAGCGCCAGTGATTCAAACAAAAAGTGATTTTGGAAAAAGTTGAGTTATACCCATTGATAAAAAAACTTTAGTAATTGAGACCTTTGACAACAATGATTTTTTGTTGTTGTTTTGTTGTCTTGTCTACCCAATCTAGAGACGTAACTACTGTGTAATAATAATTCTTTGCAGTCTTTATTAAATGCTTTGAAGAAAATGCCAAGGTTGACAAAATTAGAACTGTCCGATTGTTCATCAAAATTGATAGAGAAGTTACCAGAAGCAAATCCAAACTTGGAAGTTATCAGAGCAAATGTCATATGTGGTTTGATTGGTTTAAATTTGAATTTAAATTTTGTATTGGAAATGCCTAATATCAGAGAACTGACGTTGTACTGTAACCGTGAACTGGATAATTCGCTAAATTCTCTTCAAAGTTTAACCAATTTGCAGCACCTAAATCTACTGGGAGTAAAAATTTAAGTTTTTTAAATTTACAGCAATGTAATTTGGGAAAAACTCTAAACTACAGTCGTTAGGTCTGGGTGATTGTTGGAATCTGCCTAAAGATGTTGCCATTGATTTTTTTAAAACATTAACTACTTTAAAAAGGTTGCGATTAGAAAGTTGCAGAGAATGTTACATAACTCACATTTTAGAAAGCATAAGTCAGTTGAATAAACTTGAATGTTTAGAACTAATAGAAATTAACGTGGATACAGGGTTTGAACAATCCCTTAGGTTATGCCAAAATATTAAAATGTTAACAATAGTGCCAAACCCACATAGGTTTAAAATGGCGCAATTCAACAGTAAAATTGCAGCTGGGGTTACATCCTTAAAACTTAGCCTTAAGCGATTTACTTGGGGATTTATTCCAAAATATTTAGAATATACACGGAAACTTTCAGAGCGTGAAAATTGTGTACCAATATTAGCAAACTATTCGGATCCAACTTTTAGAGACTCGGTTCCCATATTTATTAATTTAAATGATCTTAAAGCGATGCTTTCTAGTCAAATGATCGATACCACGATAACCGTCAAATGTAAAGAATTTACTGGAAATGTGTTTTTGGTGGAAACGTAAGTTATCGGAGAAATACAGAGACTAAGAAAAATAATTATATTACATCCCACGAGAATATTCCCATTTACTTAGCCAGAGTTATTTGCTCCTGATGCCCAACCTAGAGAACCATTAAATTATTCTTCCCTTGAACAAAATCGAACAGGGTGGCCCCACACAGTGGCAGGGCCGTATTAACTGTTTGGGGCGCCTTAGGCTGAACTTATTGGGGCGCCTATTTTATTCAAAAAAAGGGGCAAACAAAAAAATAATTTTGAAGGACAAAAACAACCTTGCCTTTGTGATGCGCCATTTACAAATAAAAATTGAGGCCTAAAAAAATTCCTACCCAGGGTTACAATTAAAGATATGTTGCGGTTTTCACCATATTGTTTTATTTTTAAATTACCTGTGTAATTTATTTAAACAAGTATACCAACTTTTAAATACAAATTCTTATTCTCCAACATGTTTTACATAAAAAAGGTAAACTTGTCAAAGGTTGATTTAAGGTACGCGCACATTCGTCGACATCGGACGGACGGTACGGATCGGAAAAACTAGTTTTAATGAAATTAAATGAAGCAGTGCACGATGTGCGGGCGGTTGGCACCGGATTTATCAAATCCCGCGAGAATATAGCAACTTAAATTAAAATTCGGCCATTACCGGTTCATATGTGCGATATAGGGCGGAAATTGCGTTATTTGACAAGAATTTTAGCCGATTTCTACCGGAAGGTTTTAACCCAGTGGTTTTATACCCCGGGTGAAACGGCGCTAACTTTTAATATTAACCTATGGTTTCCTATGACTCGAATGTGCGAGTGTGTTATTTAATTTCACTAAAACTATTTTTTCGTTTCTGTACTCGTCCGTCCGATGCCGACGTATGTGCGCGTACATGCATTTTACAAAATCACTTACTCCAGGGCCAGGTCGCATATTCAGTAACAGAAGACA
Source organism: Listronotus bonariensis (assembly GCA_014170235.1). NCBI lineage: Eukaryota > Metazoa > Arthropoda > Insecta > Coleoptera > Curculionidae > Listronotus > Listronotus bonariensis. The sequence goes on along the minus strand of JACEGR010002182.1, from coordinate 69,847 downwards.
CGCTAGAGTTCAGAATTCCTTTCAGCAACGCGCGACGGCATTAGTCGGTCTAGGGCTAGAACGTCTGCTGATTCTTACCTTTAGATAATTTCCAATTCGATAACACTGAGGTTTTTAATATGTTTAATACTAAAGAAAAAATATTTTTTCTTTTTGTAATTGATTTTATTTATTAAAAAAAAACATTTTGAGTCATATAAAAGATGAAAATAGATAATCTTATATGTTATAGTTTTAATCATAAGCCTTATTTACATACTTGCAAAATGCGAATTGCGAAATATTGTTCTGATTGGTCTATATTGGGTTCTAACGAAACATTCGAAAGTCGTTAGAAATTGACCAATCAAAAAAAAAAAAAAAAAAAAGACCCATCATTTGCAAAAATCGCATTTCGCAAGTATATGAACTAAGCTTTATTTTTGATTTTATAATTGACTAAAAATAAGAAAAACGTAAAATAAAGATCATTGAAACCTATTTTTACTTACGCCTATTTTTTAATTAGTAACACATTCTTTTAGAGAATGGAGACTTTTCTTTGATCAAGCTTTTTATTTATTTTTCAGGTGAGAAATGTTTTTTGACACTCATCGCCAATTTTCTTCTAGGTGCACTTGTTGGCTGCATTGACCGAACCTTGAGCGCCTAGTGCGCTTTGACCTTTATTCGTCTTTTAATTGACAGCTGTGAAATATGTGACGTCATCGTGATTTTTACTTGGTAATATGTACAATACTTGCAATTCATCGTTTAAAAGCTTCTGTATAGGCCCAAATTTTAAGGCACCTTTTTTAATAAAGACAACGCATTTTTCTTATTTTCAAGGTCTTGCGGCCAAGTCTACGCTATACAGGTTGTGTCAAAATTAGATGCTAATCTTGTTTATTGTGCATACTTAGATGGATTTAAAAAGAAAAGCTGAAAAAACCTATGTCTCAAATGTCTTAACTTTTGAGATACAAAGTGGTAATTTTTTTTTTTTTTACTTTTCCACTCTGTATCCCAAAAAATCAGTCATTTGGAAGTGGGATAATGTTTTTTTTCTTAAAGTCAATCAAGGATTCACACTCTAAAACTAGCTTCTAAAATTTAGCATCTGATTTATATTTCTAAATCCAAAACATCCTGTATAGCTTAGACCTGACCATACAAAAAGTATTTTTTAAGTGGATATTTTAAAATCGGCTGCTTAAATCAACTTCTACTAAGCATACTTTTTTTATGTAAAACATGTTATTTTTGATCTAAAAGTTACATACAGGGTGAATCTAAAAAAATATTTTGTTTTCAGTTTGTGCAGGATACCGCAGGTGGCGCTTTTTAAGTTTACAATAAATTTATGGCAGATTCTAATTTCTCACCGCCTAAACCCCCCACCCCGCCTATAGTTTAATATTGTGATAATTTATCTATTAGTAACAAAGTTATTTATAAAAACTAAAACCAGATTAAATGTTTAACATCCTGTATCTTCGACACTATTCACTTTTGGAATAAGGTAAGTTGGGTTAGATCGTTAGATAGATTATATTTTGAGCGTCAGGAATTTGTAGAAGCTTATTATTTTATATTTATACAGTATGTATCTAAAAGGTGTGTACAAAATGCTACCACAACTTCCTTGGACCAAAATACAACAACTAACGCAATTTACCTTAGTCGAAAAGTTGATCGTTTGCAAGATATAGGGTCTCAAAGTTTTGATTTTATTTTATTGTTTTTTAAATATTTTATTTATTTTTCCATAAAATTCAGAATTAAAAGGTTTTTTGGAAGACGGAATTGCTTATATTTATAGAAGCTATGCTAAAATTTTAGAGGAAGCCACCTGCAATCCTTTGCGCCTAGGTTTAAAGTTTCATATACATTTTTTTGCCTCGGTATATCCTATTTTTAGTAGAGAATTTTTGTTTTTCCCATATTTTTAGCACAAAATAGGTATTTTTGAAAAATATCGCTACGAGCAAGCGTTTTTGAGATAATTCAGATTAAACATTTTATTTGAACACCTTGTATCTCGCAAACGATCAACTTGTTAACTAAGGCAAATTGGATAATTCGTATTTTGGCAAAAAGAAATTGTAATACCAATTTTTACAGACCTTTTATAGAAACCCGAGTGGTGGCCTAAATAAAGCGTGAAGGAATGAAGAGGAATTTTTTTATGTGAAAAAAAAACGCTCAATTCAAAATATCTGAGAAACGTTTGCTCGTAGCGATATTTATGAAGTGTACCTTTTTGTGCAAAACACATAAGAGTAAAAATTATCCACTAGAATCATATATTATAATATACTGAAGCAAAACAAGTAATGACACTTTGAACTTATTAGAACACAAGCAAAAATATAAGTAGCTTTAAATTTCTTACTTAAAAAAACCCTTATAACAAATTTTGTATATATAAATTGTAAATAATAAATAAAATATTTAAAAATAACTAAAATAATATAGAAACTTTGACACCCTGTATCGAGCAAACCATTAATTTTTCGACTGGTAGAATTGCGTTAAATCGTTGTATTTTGGCCCAAGAAGTCTATGGACATGGTAGAAGTTTGTACAGACCTTTTAGAGATAACCTGTTTAAGTTATATCTATTTAGACTCATTTGTTTTTTTATATTTATTAATATTTATTTACATTTTGTATACCTTTTTTTTTATTTGTATACACGTCATGCCATCTAAAAACTTTCATGGTCGATTATACCAATGCGGTATGTGGTAAAATGTGGATAAACAAGACGGTCTAAAGCAAGACTGACGCGTCAACGTATTAGTGAAGCTTTCAATTCCGGCGTGTTCTTTGTCTAATTGAGCCTTGATATAAATACATTAATAAAAGGTAAAGTTCTTTGGGCATATGGCTCATCAATGACTGTAAAAATTAATAAATAAAAAATACCCTGTAAGAATTCGGCTACTATGGTTGGTTGTTTAAAAATTACGGAGTCTCCAAAAGAAAATGGAATACCCGGGCCCGACCAAGACGGTGACACGTGTTTCGTCTTCGTTAAGACTTGTGAAACCGCTTCAGGTCGCTAGACCTCTCGATGCTATGGCTGGTTGTTTTTGAATTTCTTGGTGAGATGGCACCGCTGTCTGTATTTATTAGTTCTGGGATCCGGAAAGAATATTTACAGTCAGTCGGGGCGATCATCAATGCCCATATATATATATATAATATATATATATATATATATATATATATATATATATATATATATATATATATATATATATATATATATATATTTTAATATAATTATAGTTTTAGTGTGTTTTGTTATATTCTAATAAATATTGAAGACGTCAGTAGTGGATGAAGGTGTTGATTGAAGATGTCATTTTTACTTGTTTACCTAATTTAGATTTTAACATGTTTGGATTATTTTGTTTATTTTTTTACGGATTTTAGATCACAAGCAGACAAAATATTGATATTTTTAATTACAAAAAATATTGACATCTTTTGAAGTAAGATGGGAAAATGATTATCAATCAACTTATTGCTGTACAATATCAGAAATTAACAAAATGTCACATAACACCTTCATCCACTGACGTCTTCAATTGTAAGAACCTATTGTGTTTGGTTTTTGATTGCTTTTATTTATTTACTACTTACCTATAATCATATACATTTTTTTTCAAAGTTTTAATGTATATTGCGTTGGTAACTAAATATTATTATTATTATTGCTAATAGTTTGACTGTTAATAAACTTACTGTTTTATGTGGCGTTTGATTTATCTTGTTACTTTGTTCTTTTTTGATAAAAGTCTAAGGGGAAAAGTAGGTATACCGGGTGTCAACGCATCTATTAGATAAGCCATAACTTACTGGATTATTAGACATATCAAAATGAGACTGTCAAAAAATTCCTTATTCGAAAAGTGCTTGTCTAAAAGGGTTGCCATTTAAAAAATTATAGTTAGACACGAAAATGTCAGTTCATTAAATTGTTTTATTCCTATCTTTCAAACTAGTCACTAAAACTTAGCTATTTTTGTTTCTAACATCACGCTGCGGCCCCTAGATTCATTGGCGTCCAATCATGGCCACGTAAATTCAATAATAAAAATGGCTCTAAAAAATCAAGTAGGCTTAAAAACTTTTAAAAATGTCACATTCTGACTTAGAATTGTCTCAGGAATCAAAAAATTAGATAATATACAGGTGTGTTTTATTTAAAAATTCAAAACTGAAGCCATTTCCGGTTAAACCGGAAGTGACCGGGAAATTAAAAATTACCTATACCAAGTCTCATTTTGATATGTCAAATACTTTAGGAGTTATGACCTGTCTAATAAATTTGTTGACACCTGGTATTCTGATAGATTTCTAATAATTTTTTAATTAAAAATTACCATTCCCAAAATTGTTTGTAACACTTTATTATTTATAGGTTTTTACATATTTTTCGCTTTGGCCAAATTATATTCTTCCTTTTTCAGCTGAGGTGTAATCCAAAAAGTAATCAGCTGCTAACTAAAATTTCTCTTTTGGAGGAACACTTTGACAAAGAAAATTTTAACTTTTTAATTCGCGAAAAAAATTCTTTTCATTACCCCCTCCATCCCCCTACCATAAAAATTTAAGTTTTAAAAGCAGAAACTTCTTTTGTATTTTATTTGTTGCTTTAATCAAATTTTATCGACAAATTCTAAATTTTGAAAAATTATCCATATTTTTAAAAAAACTAGCCAGTTATGTAGAAATTTTTTCACTCCACAATTTTTGTATGCAAAATTTTCAGATGCCTTTAATTATCAGAAAAGGAAGATATTTTACCAAAATATTGGATTTGTCCATAAAATTTCATCAAATTTACGAAAAAATTATAAACAGTGGATATACCTACTTTTGAAACTTGGATTTTTTCCAACAAAATTAACTTCTTTTAGTGTTCCTCTTAAATCCACTAGCATCTGATATACATTGGGTGTGTGTCTCATGTCCCAGTTTTTAGATAATATCATAATATGAAAATATTACCTACGCCAGTGCACAATAAACTGTTTTGTTGTTTGGTCGTCTTGCCTACCCCGCCCATCGATGTACTGTTTATTAATAATCCTTTACAGTTTAATTTAATCGATGCTTTGAAGAACATGCCAAGTTTGACGAAATTAGAACTGTCCGACTGTTCATCAAAACTGTTAGAGAAGTTACCAGAAGCAAATTCAAACTTGGAAGTTATCCGAGCAAATGGAACAGTATCGGCTGGATTATTATTCAAGTAGCTATATTCTCATTAGATTTTAAATTTGGTGTCTACCGTCTACAGATACGAGAGCTGCTTCATTTAATTTTACTGAGACTATTTTTTCGATCCGTACCTACCGTCCGATGACGACGTATGTGCGTGTACCTTAAATGTGGCCAAAGTCAGAGACACTTTGTTTTTACCAGCTAAACTTTAAATTAATAAGGACTTTGCACTGCTTATATAGAGACATTTTGCACCTCTTATTTTGCAATTCCGTTGTGGTTAACGTTATTCTGAGACTGCGCAGTAACGCAAACATGATCCGTTATCGTTATTAACCATACCGGACTCCTTTAATTACGGATGAATACCGAAGAGCTTATCGTTATCTTTATCGTTATTGGTAAACTGCGTGGTTGCCGAATTGTAGAATTTTTAGTATCAATTATTTAGGAAGGTTGAAAATTTAATACCGTATTAATTAAAATATCATTGATACATAGCGAATAATTAGAGAAAAATCCATAGCAGTAAAGAAAAAAAATAAAATAGTGTAAAGAAATTAAAACGGACTTGCATTTTTAAGGATGTTTTAAATCAGTAATTAATTTACATGCTACAATCTGGCACACTTGCTTTTTATTCTACTACCAAACCTAACCTTTTTTTGCTTATACTGTATTGTTTACATCTACTTTTAAAAACAAAATCAAGAGAACTGTTTGCATATATTAAAATATCAATATATAACTTATGGAGAATAAAAGTAAGTACTACTTTAAAATCGGTGAACCATAGGCAAAAATAAGGTTATGTGTCGAAAGCGCAGACGCAAGATAAATTTCTAAAAAGAGGCTGCAAAATCTCTGTCTAAAACTGCTGTCGTAATCGTTATGTTTAATAACGATAACCATAAGGAGGACAAAAATCGTCTGTTATTTTAAGAGGTGCAAAATGTCTCTATTTTGCAATTCCGTTGTGGTTAACTTTATTCTGAGACTGCGCAGTAACGCAAACATGATCCGTTATCGTTATTAACCATACCGGACTCCTTTAATTACGGATGAATACCGACAAGCTTATCGTTATCTTTATCGTTATTGGTAAACGTGGTTGCCAAATTGTAAAATTTTAATATCGATTATTTAAGAAGGTTGAAATTTTAATACCGTATTAATTAGAATATTATTGATACATAACGAATAATTAGCGAAAAATTCATAGCAGTAAGAAAAATAAAATAGTGTAAAGAAATTAAAACGGACTTGCATTTTTAAGGATGTTTTAAATCAGTAATTAATTTACATGTTACAATCTGGCACACTTGCTTTTTGCTTATACTGTATTATTTACATCTACTTTAAAAAACAAAATCAAGGGAACTGTTTGCATATATTAAAAAATCAATATATAACTTATGGAGAATTAAAGTAAATACTGATTTTTCGCAAACTTTAAAATCGGCGAACCACAGGCAAAAATAAGGTTATGGGTCGAAAGCGCAGACGCAAGATAAATTTCTTAAAAGAGGTTGCAAAATCTCTGTCTAAAACTGCTGCCGTAATCGTTGTTAACGCATAATTTGTTGTTTATAGTGCAGGAACTTATTCTGCACTTACCCCTCGAAGGACCAGAAGACTACTACTTCAATAAAATAACTGAAATATTATTTTATAATATATTTCGTATTAATTTAAAACTAAGAATCGGTTACGTGTCACTAAATCGGGTTCTAAAGTCAATAAATCGGGTTCTAAAGTCACTAAATCGGGTTCTAAAGTCACTAGTTATTAAAGGTAATACACTCACTTGAAAATTTTACTAAAGCAATTGCAAATTGCGAACTCTTTGTTTGTTGCTAACTTAAAAATGGCGCACGCCAAAGGCGGATAGCGTGAAGTTGAAAAGTAATAAAATAGTATAGTTTGGAGGGATTTTTCCTCTTAAAATTTGCTTTGTGTTGCTTAAGACTTAAAACACTTTATGATATAAAAACTTTGATAATAATTTTGGGGATTTTCCCAGAGAAAATTGGAATTTTTGACGACAAAACAATTTATGACTTATACTTTTTTAGACTCGAGCGCGATAGATATTTTCGTTGCTGCTGCATAGCCTTCTTCGGGGAAAATTATTATTTTTATACATAAAGCGCCATCTGTGTTATTTATTAATAATTAATGGTAGAAATCCCCGCTACCAAGCGGGCAAACTATTTGAAATTGCGAAATATTAAAATTTAAAAATCCCAAACAAAATATTGTTTAATGAAAATTAAACATCCTCCCGCCATGTTGAAGTGACTGCTTCAATAAATTAAAAATTTTGAAGAAAAAATACTAAAAAAAAATTATTTGAAAAAAGAAGTACCTAATAATAATTATAATTAGTCTTTATTTAAAGTCAGGATATCTGAAGATTCGTTAATCGGTAATGGACACAATTTAGTTATATTTCTAGTGAGAATGTTATGTTTAGTTTTAATTTTGACAACCCTAATTTTATTGTCTCTACTAGGTAATATTTCAATTACTCTGGCTAATGGCCAGTCTAAAGGACGCGTATTATCTTCTTTAAGTAAGACTAAATCGTTGACTTTAAGATTATTAAATGGTTTTAACCACTTTGGTCTATTTTGAAGCATATTTAAGTATTCTTTTGACCATCGATTCCAAAAGTCTTGTTGTAATTTTGCGCAGAGTTGCCATCTAGAAAGTCTAGAAATTGATTTTTCTGTGAGGTCGGGTTCTGGATAAGAAGTCATACTATCTCCGATTAAAAAGTGACCAGGTGTTAAAACAGCCATGTCAGAAGGGTCATTTGACATGGGGAATAAAGGTCTCGAATTTAAAATGGCTTCGATTTGAGCCAAAACAGTAGACAGCTCCTCAAAGGTTAGATTAGAATCGCCTATAACTCTATAAATATGATATTTTGTGCTTTTAATTGCACTTTCCCATAATCCACCCCAATGAGGACTTTTGGAGGAATGAATTTCCATTGTATCTTTATTAAAGTTAAAAAATTTTCAATTGTTTCAAGGTTATTTTTATTTTGGAAAAAATCATAAAATTGTTTTAATTGATTTTTAGCACCTAGAAAATTGGTTGCATTATCGCTATAAATAATTTGAGGATTACCTCTGCGAGATATGAATCTTTTTAGACATAACAGAAAAGCTTCTGTGGACAGGTCAGACACTAGTTCTATATGTACTGCCTTAGTGGTCATACATACGAACACTGCAATATAGCTTTTTAAAAGAGATGCTTTTCGTAACTTTGAAGTGCGGATAAAAAAGGGACCACCAAAATCTACTCCCACTTTGGTAAAAGGTCGTGAAATTTGTACTCGATCTTTCGGTAAATCGGACATAACCTGTTGACAATTGACCGCCTTAAAACGATAGCATGTCATGCATTTTCTGATTATTTTCTTTATTTCGCGAAGTGCATTTAAAGGCCAGTATCTTAATCTAAAATTACTTAACACGTTTTGTGGACCTGCATGTCCAAGAATTAAATGTTCTTTTTTAAGCATTAATGAAACAACATGGTTTTTTGATGGTAACAAAATTGGATGTTTTTGGGTGAAAGGCAGGTCGGAGTAGGAAAGCCTACCGCCGACTCTTAGTAAACCAGAGTCATCTAGAAACGGTGCCAGTTGTAGGATGGACTTATTTGATATAATTTTATTGAAATTTAATTCTTGTATTTCTTGAGAAAAATGCTGATTTTGTAAAAGTTTTATGATGGTAAGTTCTGATTTTTCTAGTTCGTTTACTGATAGGGAACCTTTTAGTTTTATGGAATTTGATTTTAGATTGTTAAAAAATCTAAAACAATACGCTATTACACGTTGTAGACGAGTAAAGGACGAAAATTTTGCAAATAGATCGGAAATTATGTTGTGACTTTTATTAAATATATGCAGAGAAACTTCTTTAATGTTAGATTTAGATTTGGCTTCTGGTACTTCTTGCAAGTTTATATTTTGATTAAAATCATCGAAATTTAAAAAAGGATTTAATAACATGTGTGGTCCATGCCACCAAATAGTAGAGTCTTTAATGTCATTTGGAGATAAGCCTCTTGACAAGAAGTCAGCAGGATTTTCTGCAGATTTAATATGTCGCCAAGAAAAATTAGATGTTAAATTTTGAATTTCCGCCACTCTATTGGCAACGAAAATTGTCCATTTGGAGGGATGTGATTTGATCCAACATAAAGTTATTTCTGAGTCTGTCCACAAATTGACGCTAGAAATTTGAATTTTGTTTTCATAAACAGAAATTATTTTTTGACTTAATTTTGATAAAAGAACCGCTGCGCACAATTCCAAGCGCGGTAATGTGACTGTTTTTATTGGAGCTACACGACTCTTTGAAGTTATCAAGTTACACGATACAGTGTCATCTGAATAAATTGTTCGTACATAAATACATGCGCCATAAGCTTTCAAACTACTGTCTGAAAAGCCATGTAATTCAATTTTCTTAATCTCTTTTGGTAAAAATAAATACCGAGGAATTTTTAGAAGGGAAAGATGTGAAATACTTTGCATGAATTCGTTCCACTCATTTGACATTTCAATACTTAGTTGATCGTCCCAGTCTAATTTTAATAACCAGATTTTTTGCATAAATATTTTGGCTATAACAATGACTGGACCTATAAAACCCAACGGGTCGAACATCTGTGCGATTTTTGATAAAACTTCTCTTTTAGTATTTAGAGGTTTTTCAGATATTTGTGGTAGGGTTACTAAAAATAATCAGATTCTGAATTCCAGGAAATACCTAGAATTTTGCTTGAAATATTGTCAATTTTAATATCAAAGTTAGTGGTATTGTTTTTCTCATGTATAAAATTTAAAAATTCCTTAGAATTTGATGCCCATTTGTGCAAGTTAAAATTTGCTGATTTAAAGATATTTATTAACTCAAAGTAAAGTTCTTTTAATTCATCCAAAGAATTTGCACAACCTAAAATGTCATCGACATAGGTGCCATTTAAAATTGCATTTGAAGCAAGAGGAAAAGATTTTTGATTTTTATAGCAATTTCATTTAAAGTTCGAGTGGATAAGAATGGTGCACTATTTGTGCCATAAGTGACTGTTTGTAATTCAATGCATTTTAAAGAATCATTTGGTTTTTCTCGCCATAATATATTTTGTAAGAACGTCTGATTTGGATTTATTAAGATTTGACGGTACATTTTTTCGATATCTGCAATGAGAACAAATTTTGACAGTCGAAATTGACATAAAATGTCATAGAGTTCAGGTTGGACTGGATACCCTTTTAGCATTATGCTATTTAAAGAACGACCGGAAGAACTTTTTGCACCAGCGTCAAACACTACACGGAGCTTTGTAGACTGATTTGCTTCGCGAACAACACAATGGTGAGGTAGGAAGTATTTATTTTCACCTTTATCATTAGTCAATGAAAGAGGAACATATTTGCCATGATTTAAATCAACATACTCATCTATAAATGCTTTATAGCGAGAAAATAAACTAGGATCTTTCTGAAACCTTTGTTCGAGATTAAAAAGCGTTTTTCTGCTTGAAAATAAGAAGAACCTAATTTTAAATGTTCATTAGGATTTTTGAGAGGTAAATCTACCTGATAAGAACCATTGGATAAAATTTTTGTAGTACATTGAAATATTTTTTCTGCCTGCTCATCCTCAGGCGTAAGAAATTTAGTATTGGAGGGCACCTCTTCAATGCTCCAAAACCTTTGAAGAAAATGATCATCTTCTGATGATTGTAAAAATAAACACTGATTTTGAACAGAATTGTTTGAATTGTTATCGATGTGAGCACTATGTAACGAGATGACTTGGGTAGGAATGGAACCTCCCACAATATAACCTAGATGAGTTTCTAATAATGTTAGAAAACCTTCTTGAATTTTTATAATTCCTCCGGTTACAAGACTATAATAGACGTCTGCCCCTAACAGTACATCAACCTTACTCGGAATGTGAAATTTAGGATCTGCTAGTTTTATATTACTAGATATTGGTATTTTGTCTCGAATAAGATTTATTTGAGGTAAATTTTGTGTTATTTTATTAACAACGGTAAAATTGACATTAAATTTGAAATTTTTAATATTTGAGTGTACTTCCAGATTCTTGACAATTTGGTGAGAAACTGAACAAATATTTTCAACACCTTCAATACTGATATTTGCTGGCAAAGTCTTATATTTTAGTTTTTGTATTAAAGAATCTGTGATTAATGAAGTTGTACTGCATGGGTCAAGTACGGCCCTGACTTTATATTTTACATGGTCTACAGAAAAATTGAGATTTCAGCAGTAGCCAATAATGCCTTACCACTGGCGGAAAAAGTAGTTAACACTTGGTGTTCAGAATTTTGCACTTGATTATGTAAATTATTTTCTATAGCTTGATTTGATTGATTTTGGCTGGAATTTGGAACGCTTGTATTTTGAGAAGTAGTATTTTGATTATTTTGACTTTGATTGAAGCATTGACTGTTTGTTGAATTTGGAACCCCAGTTGAATTTTGATTATTAAAGGATCTACTCTGAAAATTAGAATTTGAATTTTGATGAGTAAATTTTCTTTGAAAATTAGTAGAATATCTTGTATGATTTTTATTGCTTTGAGGAGAGTCTTGGGAATTATTAAATTCTAAATGTAAACTAGCATGATGTCTGCCTTTACAAACGGAGCAGCCGTTTGCTTTGCAAAAGATGTTTTATGGTTGTTACGTAAACATATGTAACATAAGAGATTATTTTTTATAAAAGCTCTTTTCTGAGCATGTGATAAATTATTATATTTTATACAATTTTCAACAGAATGATTTGTGAAATTACAAAACAGACATTGTTTATTATTTGTTTTTGGCAAATCTGGATTTTTATCAGACATTTGACTTATATTAACTTGATGTGAGGTTTTTAACTCTTGTTTTTTGTGTACAGAGGTAGACTCAGGAATAGAGTCCAATACTCTACATCTTTTTTCTAAAAAATCTAATAATTTTTGAACTGTGGGATTTTCTTTTGGATCTCTTTCAAATTCAAAAGCTTTTATTGTACCAATGTCTAGTTTTTGAGTTAATATATACACAAATACTAAATCCACATTATAAGCATTATGATTGTGCAATGCATCAAAATTTTGTTTTATTTTCGTAAGAAAAGTTCTCAAAGATGTAGTCTTACCCAAGGAAGGTGCATCTAAAATATTTTTTATGTGGGTATATATAGTTTTTAATTGATTATCAAATCTGTCTTTAAGGGTGTCAATCGCTATTTGAAAATTATTGTCATTAATTTTTAAATTACTAATTAAGCTTAGGGGTTCTCCCTTTAAAAATGAAATCAAATATGTTAACTTTTCGGATCCAGAAAGATTTTGATTTTGAATTATTGTTTTATCGAACAATTCATAAAAATGATTCCATTCGGTTAAGTCACCGGAGAAGCATGGAATTTTAAGATCGGGTAATTTTACAAAAGAATGATTAGTCTGCGACTGAGTCTGTAAATTCGCAATTGCATTTGCTTGAGAGCTTAGATTTTTATATAATCTCTAAACACACTTGAAATAGACAAATATTTAGTTTCAATATTCTCTCGATCTGAAACCTCAGCCTCGTCCAAGATTTCAATCTCATCTTGAACTTCATTATAATCATGAAATGCTTTCATTAGACTCTCATTTTTATTTCAAATTCAGAGAGGCGAGCAGTATCTCTGAATTTGTTTAGCCAGGTTTCAGCTCGTGTGATACTAGCTTTACATAACTTACGTCTATTTTTTAAACTATCCATTTTTGACATTAAAAATTATTGATTGGAATGTTTACAAGAATATTTTATACAAGTATGGAGACTTTAAAGAATTGATAACAAATAGAAAGTGGAAAAATTAAATTTATAGTCTTTAACAGAAAATATGCTCGTGAATATATTTTAAATAAAAAGATCCTACCTTGACTGTGATCTATTTTTTGTTCTATTTCTACTAAACCTTATGAGTTGATTCCACACTAAAGTTTTTTATTTCTTGACCGTTGAAACACTACTGGAACACACTGAAAGTCTCTGAGAACTGGCAGTCTCTAAAAACTTTACTCTTGACGGATTGATTGAGAGTCACTGGAATTTGACACGGAAATTGGATATGGACGTTTATTTTTATTTTACAGATTTTAATTCGAAGATCGCTGATTGTTTACCGAAATCCGGCTCGATTATGACCAAAAATTATGTTAACGCATAATTTGTTGTTTATAGTGCAGGAACTTATTCTGCACTTACCCCTCGAAGGACCAGAAGACTACTACTTCAATAAAATAACTGAAATATTATTTTATAATATATTTCGTATTAATTTAAAACTAAGAATCGGTTACGTGTCACTAAATCGGGTTCTAAAGTCAATAAATCGGGTTCTAAAGTCACTAAATCGGGTTCTAAAGTCACTAGTTATTAAAGGTAATACACTCACTTGAAAATTTTACTAAAGCAATTGCAAATTGCGAACTCTTTGTTTGTTGCTAACTTAAAAATGGCGCACGCCAAAGGCGGATAGCGTGAAGTTGAAAAGTAATAAAATAGTATAGTTTGGAGGGATTTTTCCTCTTAAAATTTGCTTTGTGTTGCTTAAGACTTAAAACACTTTATGATATAAAAACTTTGATAATAATTTTGGGGATTTTCCCAGAGAAAATTGGAATTTTTGACGACAAAACAATTTATGACTTATACTTTTTTAGACTCGAGCGCGATAGATATTTTCGTTGCTGCTGCATAGCCTTCTTCGGGGAAAATTATTATTTTTATACATAAAGCGCCATCTGTGTTATTTATTAATAATTAATGGTAGAAATCCCCGCTACCAAGCGGGCAAACTATTTGAAATTGCGAAATATTAAAATTTAAAAATCCCAAACAAAATATTGTTTAATGAAAATTAAACAATCGTTATGTTTAATAACGATAACCATAAGGAGGCCAAAAATAGTCTGTTATTTTAAGAGGTGCAAAATGTCTCTATTTGTCAATAAAAATCACTGTTATTTTAAGTGTATAATTATTCTAGATTGTAAATAAATACATCACAGTAAAGGTCAATCCACACTGGGCGCTGAGGTCTATGCGGTCGCTCATGGTCACATATCTTACATGCTATTTAAATGGTCTTTCTTAAAAGCATGTAAAATATTTGAGCGTACCGTAAGCGCATCGAGACCTGAACGCTTATTAGTGTGCATAGACCTTTAGTTTTCTCAAGCCGCGGTCAAATATATCCATGCTATTTAAATAAGATAACCAGAATATGGGCATACCAGGAGCTGAGCGCCTAACATTTTCTATTCCTATTTACCTAAACTGCTTGTAAAAATATTTGGTAATTTTCTAGAAACTTGCGGCAACCCCGATTTTAATGAAGTTTGGTATACAGAGGTTTTTGGGGCGCTGATCACGAATCTAAAAGATACTTATACTTTGATAATGCCGCAACCATACATAAACATAGGGTTTCATGGCACACCGGGATTGAAATAATTCAAAGTAAAGCTATGCAATTTAATGCAAAAGTAATATAAAACACGTAGAAAAACGGGGTTTTAAAAGGTGAAAATTAAATATTGTGTGCCACCTTAGCTTTAAATCAAGAATTGTGTGCAAAAAGAAGGGAAAATATAGTAAAAGTAGGATTAGTTTAGATTTCAAGTCTGCGATGAATATCTCGCGGTAATTGTCTAGAAAGTTGCGGCAACTCCGATTTTAACGAAATTTGGTATACGGGGGTTTTTAGGCGCTGATCACGAATCTTTTTTCGGCAACGTTTCGATCTCGAGATATTCATCATCAAAGTTAAAATTCAAACTATCCTTATTTGTTCTATATTATCCCTTCTTATTGCACTAAATTACTGATATAACACTAAATTGGCACACAATATTTCATTTAACATTAAAAACCCTTTTTTAACATGTCTTTTTTATTGATTTTAAGCCTTTCTTTATTAATATAAAAGGTTTGCTTTAAATCAAGTCTCCCTGTTTGAAATCATTATACACATAGGTGTATGTATGGTTGCAGCGTTTTAAGGGTAAAATCATAGGGTAAAATATTTGAAATTTAATGAAAAAACGTGCAAAATAACTAAAAAGAGGTTTTTTAAGGATGTTCATAAAATATTGTGTGCCCATTTAGTGTAACATCAAGAATTTTGTGCAAAAAGAAGGCGGAATTTAATGAAACTAATGATAGTTTGAATTTTAACTTTGATGATAAATATCTCGAGAACAAAACGTTGCCGAAAAAAATTCGGTAATTTTCTAGAAACCTGCGGCACTTCCGATTTTCACGAAATTTGGTTTACGGAGGTTTTTGGGGCGCTGATCACGAATCTGAAAGATTTTTTAGCGGAAACGTTTCGTTCTTGAGATATTCATCATCAGACTTGAAATTTAAATTAATCCTATTTTTACAATATTTCCCCTTCTTTTCGCAAAAAATTCTTGATTTAAAGCTAAAGTGGCACACAATATTTGATTTTCACCTTTAAAACCCTGTTTTTTACGTATTTTACATTATTTTTGCATTAAATTGAATATATACTTCGAATTATTTCAATCCCAGTGTGCCATGAAGCCCTATGTGTATGTATGGTTGACCCATTATCAAAGAAAAGCCACGCAATTTAATGCAAAAATAATGTTAAAAACGTAGAAAAAAAGGTGAAAATAAAATATTTTGTGACATTTTAGCTTTAAATCAAGAATTGTGTGCAAAAGGAAGGAGGAATATAGTGAAAATAAGCTTACTTCAAATTTGAACTTTAATGATGAATATCTCGAGAACCAAAAGTTTCCGCCAAAAAATCTGTCAGATTCGTGATCAGCGCCCCAAAAAAACACCGTATACCAAATTTCGTCAAAATCGGAGTTGCCGCAGGTTTCTAGAAAATTACAAAAAATTCTTTTAGATTCGTGATCAGCACCCCAATTTCATCAATTTCGGAGTTGCTGCAAGTTTCTAGAAAATTCTCAAATATTTGAATGGACCGTGAGCACAGAATGAGATCTGTGACCGTGAGCTGAGCGTGACATCAGCTCTATAGTGTGCAGTGATTCTAAAGCCGCGTACAGATCTGCACACGCATACGTTGAGCGAAGACATATACATATGCGTGTGCGAATGTGGACGTCGCTCTCGTGGCTTCTCGCCGCATGCGTTGCTTCTCGCAAATGACTTGAGCGCGCACGTCGCGAGCCAGCCTGGTGTCGGGTTTTCGAACGCTTCAAATAAACATGCGTATGCGTTCGCGCTCAGTTTGGACAAAAATAATCGTCTGTTGTTGTATTCTCGGGATTTTTGTAGTGAAAGTTTTTGTTTATTGATTAAAATGGAGTGGTCCAATCAAGATTGCCTGGCGCTTATTGACCAGTATGAAAAATATCCCATATTATGGGATACATGTATGTGTGCATCCTTTCGGCGCTCTTGACGGAGCGCCGTGAGCACGCACGCATTCGTAGCAATAAAAATGGTAATTGTCTAGAAACTGTCCGCAACTCCGATTTGGACGAAATTTGGTATACGGGGGTTTTTGGAGCGCTGATCACGAATCTGAAAGAATTTTTAGTCGGAAACGTTTCGTTTTCGAGATATCCATCATCAAAGTTGATATTTGTACTAATCTTATTTTCACAATATTTTCCCTTCTTTTTGCACAAAATTCATATTATAATACTAAAATGGCTCACAATATTTCATTTAACATCAAAAAACCTTTACTTTAAACAAACTCGTGTATGCAACCATAAATACATCTACATATTGTATTTATGGTTGCAGCATTTATGGGTAAATTATTTTCAATTTAATGAAAAAAAGTGTAAAATAAATAAAAAACAGGTTTTTTAAAAGGTGTTTATAAAATATTGTGTGGCAATTTAGTGTTTTATAAAAATTTTGTGCAAAAGAAGGCGGAATATAGTGAAAATAAGGTTAGTGTAAATTACTACTTTGATGATGGATATCTCGACAACGAAACGTTTCCGACTAAAAATTCTTTCAGATTCGTGATCAACGCCCCAAAAACCCCGTATACCAAATTTCGTCGAAATCGGAGTTGCGGACAGTTTCTAGACAATTACCATAAAAATTCCGGCGAATGATCTGAGCGCGCACGGCTTGAGCACACATGCGTGTGTGTAGTTACTCAGCGTATGCGTGTGCAGATCTGTACGCGGCTTAAAAGTTAACACTCGAACTTATATTATTTACTTAAAGATACAATCGTCTGAGCTGTATTCAGGTGTAAAAAACATAAACAAAAATAGAGAACTAACCAGAACTAACTCTCTCTGTTTTGTGGTTATAAACTCGTTGCTCTCTCTGTTTTGTGAATAGAGGTTATATGCTAAAGCTCTGTAAACAGTTTGTGGTAAACAGTGTAAACGTAAATATTATTATGTGATTATTATCATTGGCAAATTTGAATTTGTGAAGTCTCACAATCCCACAATGTTGATTTCCCTTAGGAACGATCATAAGGATCACCTTCAACTATTAACCACTCAATCCGAACAAGGTAACGGCTACTAGATATTACATTAATTATGTTTTATTTACCAAACACCTTTTCAGTTGTTGCAGATTTTTGTAAATTAGCCTCAGATTTTCTTCAGAACGGACCCGATACAAAAATTTATACCACAGCAGCTAGGAAGCTAATGGTTGAAGTTGATACAATACAGAACTGCATTTATGGACTTATTAATTTACTTCTTTTAGCATGTAACCATAAGGTAAATATCTATGGTTGCCAGGTGTCCGGTTTTCGACCGGACAATGTCTGTCTGGTCAGAAAAATCGTAGTAAACTGGACAACAGAATGTCCAGTGTTTTGCTGGACTGGGGAAAACTTAATTTTGTTTATGGTACAATACAACACTGACCCTAACCAAAGATTCCAGTGTGCTCACCACCCACTTAAATAATAATCGCCAGTCAACGAGGCGTATCTATGTCAATATGTAAAATGATTACAAAATACAAATCAATTATTCGCAAAATAGCTCAATATGAAAGGAAATATCTGGACATACAAATAAAGTCGTCTGTCTATATAGAGCATGTAAAGTGGCCTTTTTATATAAATAGGTCTATACAAAATTTAACATATTATATATTATATTGAATGTTTTCTTTGGTGATTATTGACAAACCATACTCGTCGTCAATGTTATTATATCATATGGAGAGCTTTTTTAGGCGCTGATCATGAATCTAAATATTTTTTTCAGACAAGTTTCAATTTCAAGATATCCATTATTGGTTAAAATTTAAACCAACCTTATTTTAACCATATTGACTTATCTTTGCACATATTTCTTAATATAACACTAAATTGGCACACCACATTTTATAAGCATGTTTTTATAAAATCCACTATTTTATTTATATTGCACTATATTTTTTTATTAAATTACAAATCCTGTACTTCTGAATGCCCCAACCAAGTATACCCATATTTATTTCTTTAAGCTGCTGATTAAAGTGATATTTTTAAATTAATACAAAAAAAAAGGAATAAAAATTTGTGTGTCATAAACTTTTGTTTATAAGAGAAAAGATATTGACCTTACTAACTTACCTAACCCAGGTAAAAAAATTAAAAACTCTATAAACCCATTAGTACATATTTTGAAGAGTTGAGTGATATTACAATGAAAAATAAGGACATAACTTTTGCTCTAAAAAATAAATAAAAGAGACAATATTAATAACTGTAGAACTACAAGATGACCATGTTCAGAAATGATTAGTATTTTTTTATTTTTGGAAAACTGTAGGTACATCTAATAAATGAAAGTCGGGAGATTAAATTTGATAATAATTAAACGATAATTTAAAGAAATATGTTTATTTTAAGAGAAAGCAGTGGCATACCATTTCTTATGGACGACACTAGAAAAAAAAATTTCTTGTATGTTATAAAATGTCTGTTAATGCATAGGAGACGCCCAATACTTCAAAAACTAAGCCATAAGAACTTATGATAAAATTTAGTTTTTATATACTTTTATTATTATTGGTATTATTATTATTATTTCTTCTTAATTCTGTACTCCCATTTCAGACATATTTTGATTTAATTTGATGTTTTATTTTCTAGGTGTGATTCTTGTAATAATATAATTTATTTTTAGCTCAGTGAGGCAGATTTCAGAGACTCAGTTTTAACTCTTGGTTTTTCTAATGAGCAAGAAGCAGTGCTTAATAAATTTTATGAGACACAAAAGGATGATATTTACAAAATAACTCAATTGGGCCTAAATGAACCACACTTTCATGACTTACAATGGAGATTTGAAGTACAGGTAAGTTTATTAAATGAAGACCATTAAACGTCACCTTTATTATTTTGCTGAAAAATTAGACATGAAACATGAAATATTGTAAAGTTAAAACTAATTTCAGCTTGCTTCACGGTCCTTACTTAAACAAGTCACACCTCTTATTACAATGGACTTAACATTAAGAACGTCTGCACCAAATGAATCTGGTTTAGAACTAAATCACCATGTTCTACAAACAGACCCGACCAATCTGTTACACATTGCTAATGAGTTGGAAAATGCATTGTTAGAATCCAGGAGTCGATATTCCAGAAAAATTCAGAGAACTTTAAATAATTTTTAACAATTTTAGTGTTAAAATAGAAAAAAATATATAATTATTGTAATTAAACTGTTAAAACATATGGTAGTTGGTTGTATTTTTTCAAATGGTTTAGTTTTAAATAAAAACCAAGAAAGTGTATGTCTGACAACTCTTGGGAATTAAAAATAATATATGGAAAATTCATTATTTCATGTTCATTTCAAATAGGTTTTAAAGGGTGTAAATTTAATATTGTGTGCCGTTTAAACGTTAAATCCAGAATTGTTTGCAAAAAAGTAATATCATGAAAATAAGGTTAGTATGATTTTCAACTTTGAGGACTGATATCTCGAGAACGAACGTTTCGGAACAAAAAATACGGTAATTTTCTAGAAAATGGGAGCAACTCCGATTTTGACGAAATTTGGTATACGGGGTTTTTTGGGGCGCTGATCACGAATCTGAAAGAATTATTTGGCGGAAACGTTTCGTTCTCGAGATATCCATCATCAAAGTTGATATTTGAACTAACCTTATTTTCACTATATTCCCCTTCTTTTTGCACACAATTCTTGATTTAAAGCTAAAGTGTCACACAATATTTGATTTTCACCTTTTAAAACCCTGTTTTCTACGTTTTTACATTATTTTTGAATTAAATTGCGTGGCTTTTCTTTGATAATCCGGCAACCATACATACACATAGGGCTTCATGGCAAACTGGGATTAAAATGATTCAAAGTATAGCTATGCAGTTTAATGCAAAAATAGTGTAAAAACGTAGAAAACTGAGGTTTTAAAAGGTGAAAATCAAATATTGTGTGGAACCTGCTGCCCGCGGAGGTTATTCCTCCCCCTGGAACTTCAAGTATATGAGTCCTGTGTCAATAAACTCCCTCTTACCTCGCTTAAGACACTTTTAGCCTTCGTGGATTGTCCAAAGATAAAAAAAGGCGAAAAAAAAACTTACACTACAGAACAGCCATCGAAGAAAGGCTAAATAATGTGGAAATGGGAAGCTTAAGATTCTCTAATTTTCCACATATACGCCATTACTACGGAAGAAATTGAATGTAAAAACAAATAAGACAAGCATAGTAGTAGAACCCAAAATTGCAGAAATTCTTAGAGGGGCAGGTGACGATCGAATGTTGTTACTGTAGCATGATAGAGTCCCTAACACAAAATGCTACAAATGCTGCAACATGGGCATCACGCCAGAATATGTAAAGGTCCAAACAAAATAATGCTATGCTACAACTGTAAAGAAGAGGGTCATAAAGATGACGGTTACAACAACGAATCAACAAGGCACTGCACATCTTTTTGTGCTGAAGAATGATATGCAGAAACATAAAAGAAGCTTGTTGCGGGGGGAGTGATTTCAATGCTAAATCATCTATGTATATGGAGCCCCAATGTAGGAGAGTAGACATACTTGCAGAATGGACGACCCGATTATACACATTACAGGAACCCGCCCAACCTTTATTAGAGAAAGCAATCAAATCGAATCGTACATCGACCTAATATTTAGCACAGAAAAAACTGGTAATGTGCCTACAAAGTAAAAGAGCAATGGTAAAAGTAAACAAAGGGACAAATTAAGCAAGAAAGAGAGCATGCCAAGAATTCTAAAGGACTGACAGCTCAGTACTAAAGAATGCAATCACCGAAGCAAAACATTTTTAATTTTAATAAAATTATTGAGAAGGTAGATACAAATGTGTGGGGTAAACGGGTAAAGGTTACAGGATCGTCACTGGCAAACTTAGAGAACCACCTTCAAATATCTCAGACTTTTAACAAGTACGTATCACTAAAACACCCACATTGGAACGTTAATCCGTGGGTCAAAATAATAGTGAGGAAATCAGACCACCTTTTCCAGAAAGGAGTTAAAATAAACTGCATCTAAAATTCAAATTTAAAAAGCTCAAGTCTAGATGGGATCCCTTCAGAATTGTCAAAATAATAGCGGAATACCACCCAGAAGAATCTTTAAGCCTAATGAATCATCTACTATTATATTTCGTAAGGAATGTAAGGCAGCATCTCTGGTGCTGATTGAAAAAATTGTATATATAATATGGGTCCCTTTACTGGAAAGACCTAAAATAGAGAAATATCTCACATGCAATTTGAATTCCAAAAAAATTATGCCAACAATAAGCGCTTAGGCAAATCATAGGCATTACAGATGACACATGGTCGACACCGCAAGGTAGAAGAGAACTTTGTACGTTAGTAACAGTAGATGTAAAAATGCGTTCAACACGGCACCGTAGTGGCATCCTTGAGGAACTGTGGAGAACAAACATTACACTGTACCTCTACAATATACTGACAAGCTACTTTGAAGACAGAACAATAGTGATTAGTGAAAGGAACATATGACAATGACATGCGGAGTACCTCAGGGTTCTGTAATTGGACCTAAGCTATGAAATGTTTATTATGATGGCGTTCTGAAAATACCAGTTTTGAAAAGAATCACTCTGATTGGATACGCGGTCAACCTAGGAATTTTAGCTACAAAGGGTCTAAAACATTGAAAGCTATTAAACAACCTTGCTGTACGAATGAATCCAGTCCGAAAAACTAAAAAATGCCAGAAATAATCCACAACTGAGGCAGTACTTCTAGTAGCAGGAAGGAACTAACCAAAACCAGTGAAGTAACAGTGTCAGACATGACTTTACAACGCGTGGAGGCAACAGAATATCTTGGAAGTGTACTTAAATAGGAATAAGACACTAAAAACGCATATTCAAAAGTCCGCCGAAAAAGCAAACCAGACACTAAATAACGTTGGTCGACTAATGCAAAAGAAAAGAGTGATTGTCGGCATTACCAGACAGGCCTTGAATCCAAGCAGCCTTACGCCTTTAATCCTAGGGACAGCTTCAATTCTTGAACTGAGAAATAAGTTAATTACGAAAACGTAACGATGTTTTATACACTAGCGTTCAAAAATTCGATCGAATAAAACAAAATAGCTGCTCGATGGATTAAATCGAAACTTTGTGGATTTCTTGTAGGTTTTTGTGGTTTCCCTCGATACTTTTAATTTAGCGCCTGATTATCCCAAAAGCCACAAAAGCCCTTTTTTTCTTGATATTTCAAATTAAGGTAAAAAATAATTTAAAAAAAACGTTTCTTTTTTCAAAAAGACCTAGCCGATTTTTTCTAGTGTGTTTATTCAAAATTTTAAAACCATCCTTTTTTTCCTTGTGCAATCAGTGGTTGCTGAGATTTTGATGGTTAAAGACAAAAGGGTCCTTTTTCGTTCAAAGTTCAATATCTCAGCGAGAAGGTGTTGTATCGAACTTTTAAAAAAGAAAAGTAAAGCTGAATGAACAAGTTATCCAAACCATTTAGTGGTTAAGTTGAAAGTTTTTTCCAAGTTTATGGACCAAAAAAAAGAACGGAAAAAATTAAAAAAAAATCTTTTCTGTATTCATTAGAATTGCGCGGTACACGTTGCTTGAAAAAAATGTTTACCATAGGATTTTAAAACTAAAACCTTCAAGCTTTTAAATGCTTTTTTTAAATTTCAGTACGATCATTTTTAAGCGAAATACAGCCACTTGAAAAACGTCAAAAAATTTGGATTTTTTGTAACCTTTGATTTTTTCCGCTAGTGTAGTTCTAGATTGTGTGCCCAGAATTGGAAAAAAATCACTTAAGATCTATTCAATTGTTGATTAGTACAACTATAAATATTATTAGCCTTACTTTTCAGTTCACGTGTATTTTGTTTATATTATTTAAACATATATTTCTTTTACTAATAGAAGTAGCCACAATAATAACGAAACGATTTTGGACACCCTTGGACTGCCCCAAAACAATTACCAAATTGGGTATACTTATTACTTAGGGGGCGTCCAGATATTACGCGAGGTGGTAGAGGTAAATCTCACCAAATCTCGCCATGGTGGTGGAGGGGGGTCTGTACAAATATCACGTAATTTTTCAGCAGCTAGAAACAGAATAAATAATAGTTTAAAAAACTAAAAAACACGCTTTTATATGCAACCGAACTAAAAATTAGAAAATAATTTTTCTTTAAAAAAAATATTGTCACTTCATAGTAAAAAGCGTGGGGTGCTTAATATATTAAATGTTATAATTATTATATTTGCCAATATCTATGATGGAAAAGTTATGAAAAAATAGTAAAATGCACCCCACGCTTTTTACTATGAAGTGACAATATTTTTTTAATGAAAAATTATTTTCTAATTTTTAGTTCGGTTGCATATAAAAGCGTGTTTTTTAGTTTTTTAAACTATTATTTATTTTTCATTTTTAGTTCGATATGCATTTATGTATGTATAAAAGTTTGGAATGTTGCCAACAGATGGCAACCCACTAAAAAATTTTTTCGCCATTTTGTCAAGAGTAGCAAAGTTTTTCAGATGGACTTTCTGAAAATAACCTAATATAAAATTTGAGTAAAATCGATTCAGATCGAGCTCTTGAAATGGCCGGTGGTTGGTACCACTGGGACGTACAGGTGACAGATGACACTTGGTGGTATCAAGCAGTGGTTATAATAATATAATGGATTTTTTTTTCCTGGCGATCCAAACCAGGATAACGGGATACTGTTTGCAGATTATTGCATTGTCATGGGTCCTTAATACGTGTGCAAAGTTTCAAAGAAATCGAATAGCTGGAAGTTGGTTAAAATTAGGCTCAAAGATTCCGTTACATTCATAGATGGATAGATAGATGGATAGATAGTTACAACCCAAGTTAATAAAAGCGTGTTAAAAAGGTAACGAATTTTGGAGCAAGTCTTCCCTTGGAAAATGTGATGCAGTGTTACTTTTTGGATGGAGGACCTTTTTGCTTTTTTGCTCTTCAAAATTATTTTGGTTACAAAAACAATTTCGGTTTGACAAATGGAGCCTCGTTGTATTCCCAATTGAAGAAAATCTCACCAAATCTTCAAGGGGGTTCCAAAAGTTTGGAAAAACGTCGTACGTAATTTATGGACGCTGTATACATATTCAAAACATCTCATTGTGAAAATATCTATTGATCCTGCTTTTTGCCAATATTTACAGGATCTATAACCATAATTTGATAAGTCTGTCACAGACAAATTCATTTTTACTCTTTTTATCAGATGTTGAATTTTTAATAAATAATAATTATGATACGATATATTGTCAAGGAAAATGTTGGTTTAGTACAAATATAAATATATTTGATTTTCACTGGGAGTGTATTAATTCATTTACAGAATCAGCCAGTAAAATATGTAAACGGGCAATGCGTGAAAAGGGGACAGTCTAACGCGAATGCCGGCATGTAAACTTTTCGGATTGAATGTCTAATAATGCTTGTTTTGTCATTGCATTACTGGCCAATACCTTAGCTGATACGATATGATATATCAGAGTTAGTAAACTTATTGTTTATATTTAAATAATTTAAACTTTAACAACGACGTTGACCTAATTTGCAATTTAGCGATTTTATCGAATCTGTAGATTCATGGAATATGTAAAAATCGAAAAAGATAATTCATTTGAAAATATGGGACTCTTCTCTTTTAGGTAACAAAAAAGGTGCCCAGTTGAAGTGTCCCTCCATAAGGCTAATGTAAGTGTAACATATTTTAATCCTCTAAAATTTTACAGAAAAGTCTAAACCCTAAAACACTTATGTTCAAGCTTTTTTCTTTAAGTAATTACCTTCTAGATGTTTCAAATTGTATTATTTAGTATAATTCAAACATCTAGAAGGCGAAGGTCATTACCTTTATTACCTGGATGTCCAGGTAAGTAGGTTATTTTACCTTCTTTTACTATTAAGCTACCAAATTGCACTTTTCGCGGTCTCCGAGTAGTGCGGTCTCGTTTTCGTAGAAAGTTACAGAACTTTTTCGGGAAAGCAGCTGAAGAAGTCGTACGGGCGTAGCTGTACCCTTGGGAATAGATAAAAGATTCACGCTAAATTGATGGCTTCTTTCTTCTGGGGATAAGCGCCGTGAGTGAACATTCCTAAAGCCTGATGTTTTTTTACGTTTTGGTTAGTTCTGGCAAATAGCACTTTTCGCGGTCTCCGAGTAGTGCGGTCTCGTTTTCGTAGAAAGTTACAGAACTTTTCCGGGAAGGCAGCTGAAGGAGTCGTACGGGCGTAGCTGTACCCTTGGGAATAGAGAAAAGATTCACGCTAAATTGATGGCTTCTTTCTTTTGGGGGTAAGCGCTGTAAGTGAAGATTCCTAAAGCCTAATGTTTTTACGTTTTGATGTTGAACACATGGCGGCTTCGTATGGTCGAGGAGGTGCGCGCGCCTTGTGTGACAGTTTAGGTTATGCGCGATACCAGTAGCAGTCCTTAATTTGACCGCTGTCAATTTATGCATTGCATCGATGTTTGATTATTTTGAAGAATAAAAAAATAAAATAAAAAAATGAATTTTTAGGAGCTACGAGCTCGACTACCCAGATTTTCCACCGACGAAGCCCTAGAAAGCATAGAAGGGGAAAGCTGGAAAATTGGACCAGACCAGTGCCAAGAACAAATTAAAAAAAAGCTACCAAATATTATTTTTATTTTGGAAGGATAAAAATAAAACTCATAAAAATTAAACAACCAATTGTTCCTATTATTATTTGTAAAAATTAGGATTAAAAAAGTTTTATGAATGCAGAACCTGTTCAGTCTTAATAAAATCTAATCCTAATTTGTTTTAGCTGGATTTTTGTTTTGTCGATACTCCTAAAGCCTTTTTTCTTTGTCCAAACATATACATGTAAAGTTGAGGAAATACTAAAAATAAATGTATATTAAAGGTTGCTTGTAAGTATACAGGATGTCCCAAGTTTATTTAACATGAAATAAGTTTGCCACTGTACAAGATACAAAAAGAAACCTAAAATTAAATGGTTGTCTGGATACTCTTTTTATTGACAGTATTAGTAAATATACAAGGTGTCTTAAAAACAGAATTTTCATTGTCAAATAGGTTTTTTTATATTTAGACAAATTTTAACATCAAAAATATACATTATACTTACTTATTAAAGGGTGAAAAGTGAACAAAAAAAATTAATTTGATTCTAATACTTTAAAAATTATTTTGTCACTGTCATAATGACAAATAATAATTTAATAACATGTAATTAATTGGCTTACATTGTAAGAACTACTATTAGGTAGGTCAGCTTATTACCTAATTTTAATTACATATTTTCTTATTTAATCTAAAAACCAGCAATAATTAACGTATTGCTGGTTTTTGAGGCAAGTTACTGAATAGGTATTTAAAATAAACTTAATTGCTGACCTATCTATTAGTAGTTCTCATAATGCACTGTAATTATTTACATGTAATAATATACTTTGGTGCAAAAAACTCTGGAATACGTAAAAAGATAAAAACTTAGGTATTTGAAGTTCGTTTCTATCTCTCTAAATGTCCGTTAAATAAAACAATAAAAACCGACAAATTTTTAGAATCACCCTGTATCTTCCAATACAATTAAGTAAGTAATTCTGATTGCGTCATTAAACTAAACACAAAAAGAGATCAGGACATGTATCTTAGTTCTTTTGTATCTCTTACCGTTTAGCCTATACCCTATAGTTACAATCCACCCTGTACAGGAGCAAAGTTATTTCGTGTATAAATAAAGTTAAGACACACCCTGTATTATGTATATAAATATGTATAATGGATTTAAATACCTATTTTTTTTTATAAATTAAAATAAAAATATAGTCTTACAGAACAAACAAAGTTCCTATTAAGGTCGAAGCACACTAGGCGCTCATGTCTCGGTACCCTCACGGTCCGATCAAATACTTTACATGCTATTTAAATGTCATTCAAGGTCATTCATTTAAAAAGCATGTAAAATTTTTGATCGAACCGTGAGCGTACCGAGACTAGGCGCTACAAGTTTTAAAATTTCATATGGGTGCCATGTGTCAAAAACTTTTAAAAAGCAAAAAAAAGTCCTCACCCACATACATTTTACTTACTCCATTTCTTCTTGCCTGATAGCAGAAAATTTTGAACAGTTTTGAATGACAAAGAAAAAAAATCAAACTTGTTCGTTTGTCATGTGGGTGAGGACCTTATAAAATTTTAAAACTCGCCGCGCCTGACCGAGACCTGAGAGGCTCTGATTCGGTACGCTCACGGTCCAGTCAAGTCATAATATAATACACTACTCAAACAAATTATCACATATTCTCAATTATATCTACATAAGCTTTAATACAAAAATGCTTTGATTTAAATGGCCATATCTCTTTTAATAATTAAGTTATTAAGACAATTAAAAAAAGGAAATGTTAAGAAAATGTGAAGCTATAACTTTATATTAACCGTTGTTATTTACTGTTAACAATACATCCTATGGGGTGATAAAAATTTTTGAAAAAATTAATAATTTTTAATCGCCCTGTATAATGTTCTGTTAAAAGGGAGAAATCTCATTTGTGAATAATTTATACTCTTACCCATTTCTGATATTTTTTAATCACAAATTTGACTTTTAAACAGCACATCATACAGGGCGATTAAAAATTAATCGAGCATATGCGATAATTCTTTTGAGTAGTGTATTATTACATGCAATTTTAAATAGGACTGTTCACATTGACACTCCGCTTACGGTACACTCATTCATTAAGATTAAGAGCATGTAAGATATTTAACCGTATGTGAGCGTACCACTGATCTCGATGAATTGCCAATGTTATAACCAGCGCGAAACAAAAGTTAAAGTTCATGGGCGAAAAACCGTTTTGTGCGCAAGCCAGTTGAGGGTAAACGCACCCGGCTTCAAACAAACTATTCGCACTATAGGAAAGAATTTGTTGACGGCGTCCTGGTTTTCCGTACGAAGTACGGAAGCTAATGAGCGTTACGGTCAGACCGCGGACGAAGGGTATAGGGTGCCGGTGTTTGTATTTTGCCACGGATTTTAAGTGCGCATGTTCGTCCACCCACTGCGCGAGGTTGTAAAAATCAGAAAAATGCTTCTTGCCACTGCGGATCTAAATGTAGGTTATCTATGGAGCGTACCGAGACCCGAGCGCCTAGTGTGCAGTGACGCTAGGTACTTACGTGGAATATAAAGGAGCATTAAAAACCATAATAAATGTTGGTAGTTAAATATAAAGTTAAACTTGTTCGGCATCTCTAAAGAATATAATTGTCCCTCTCCTACTTCTTTTTGCGCTGCCCAAATGCATAGAAGCTCACCAGTTACACCAATTGGGTAAAGGACGATAAACGTTGTATATCTGAAAAAGAACAAAAATATGCATAGGCTTTGGGTTTTATAAATTTTTACCCTCTTGATTTTTTTTGTACCTAAGTAAATAAAAATTACTGGGTTGACTTAGTTCCGATTACTTTGCAAGTTAGTAATCCGATTTATATTATTTACTAGGATATTCAAAATATGACAAAAAGTATGTTCTTAAACCCTGTTTATTCTATTCATCAATTTGATTTGCATTAATTGGAAAATATATAAAAAGGCAGAAAAATGACTTTTGAAGTCACTACCATCAGTACTAATTAACTTAAAAAATTGATGTAGGGCCTTTTAAAAACCGCGAATACTCTTTAAAAATTATGGTGATAAACACAATAGGTTAAAACCCGGCCAAAATATAAAAATTAAAAAAAAATGAACATAGATGCTTTTAAATAATAAAACTTTAGAATTAAAAAAGGGGTACTTAAAATTAAAATTAAGGGCTCAAACTTTCAGGATTCTTCTTTGGCTCAAAAAACAAAATTTGTATGTGTCCGCAAAGAAAAAAATATTTAATTTAAAAACCCTACTTACATACATTATGTAAGTTTTAAAACTTAACAAATCTTTATCAGTCCAACGTAAATATACCTAAATTAAACTTATGGTCCGTGAGCCAGCGACAGATTTTCGTGACCAATTTCCTCTAATATGCAAGAACAGTAAACGAGACGTCAACTAAGCCAATTATCGTGTCACTTTAATCCAATCTCTAAACCTTTTCAATAGGTTCATAGGCATGATGACAACATCCAAAAATTGCTGGTATTTTGTATTTATTATATGCAATAAGATTATTGGATTTTAAAAACTTGTTTATTTAAACAATAAAATGAAAGGTAATATTTAGTTTTTATAAAATAAAAAGTCCACCATAATTCCAAAAACACCAACCAGAGGGAATAGATATAGTGCGTGTGATACCTATCATAAATTCAAGTTTGTCATTGGAGGTACCTTCAAAGTATACTCCTACTAGAGGTTGCATTGCCGTTTTGCATGCTAACAAATTTTGTGAAAGAGAAACGCACCCTTGTTTATTGGTAACCTCACGTCTATAAAAACAACGATGCCAGATAAACATCAATTTTAGGCGTTTAACCAATTATAACCGCGGTTATAATTGGTGACAACTTTGACGTATAATACATTGTTTAAACTTCAACATAAACGATTGGCAAATATCGTTTCAGAATTGGTTCTTCGCCTAAAATTGATGATAATGTGTATGTTTTAGCGTTACCAAATTTTACTCCTCACATTAGTATGGAAACAGGGCCAGTTGCAACGAGAAATTAATATATATATCATATATATATATATATATATATATATATATATATATATATATATATATATATATATATATATATATATATATATATATATATATATATAAAAGTTTTTATCTGTGGAAATGTCTTGTAAATAGGTAGTGTTACGTTTTAAAATGTGTTTTTATACAGTGACGTTCCCAGAATTTTTGTTTTAAATGGATAATTTTCTAAATTTCCTGACTCATAATTAATGTACTTTTGAAAAGGTCAAAGCCATGACCGAAACGTTAGGAATAAAGAAATAAAACAGTAGTTTTAATGTTTTTATAAAATAAGACCATATCCCAAGAAAATCCAAACTGACAATATACTAAAGGGTCCAAGAAACTTACCAGTTTTAACTATATATATAATGGGACTACGTAATGTTAAGAAAAGAGACAATCTAACGTGAATACCTGCATGTAAACACATTTGATTGGATTAGTCACATACATCCTTTTTTGTTGCTTTATTCGACGATATCCCAAAACCTACCTGCTTAACCAGTATATACCAGATGCTAGTGGCCTTAAGAGGAATACTTGGTTAAAAAAATATTTCGAAATTTGCAAAAAAAGTTGCTAAAATTCCATTTGTATATTATAAAACTAATTATTTAAAATTAAAGCAATTTTTTTTACGTAAATTATTATTTTTTGTTCCTCTACTATTCCTTAGGACACAAACCAAGTGTCATTAAAATCCAGTAATTATTCGCGGATGTATTGTAATTTACAAAAAAAAAGTAATCAAATTTTTTACCCTCATGAATTTTTTGAAAAATTAAAATTTTTCAAAGCCTTCTTGGGGTATTCCTATCCTATCATCAGAGAACCAATTTAATAGGCAAATGGGTCAACGACGCGACGTCCAAGTTCAAGTTCAAGTTTAAAATGGTAATAATATACAATTTAGTAAGTATTCACACATATCTATAATTTAAATGCAATGACTGGCATAATTATACTTATCAAAACTAAAATCTTGATAAAAATTCATGCATATGCCTAAACCCACAAAACACTGATCATAGTTTGAATAATTATACAGTGCATTTTAATAAAAACGAGCCCCCCTACAATTTCGTTATTTGTGTCAAATTTTACTTATCTACGGTTATTCCCTCCCCCACCAACACAAAGGTCAAAAA
The DNA here is from genome assembly GCA_014170235.1 of Listronotus bonariensis. Lineage (NCBI taxonomy): Eukaryota > Metazoa > Arthropoda > Insecta > Coleoptera > Curculionidae > Listronotus > Listronotus bonariensis. The sequence goes on along the minus strand of JACEGR010002182.1, from coordinate 38,182 downwards.
GTTTAAATAGAAAAGGGGGTCAAGTGATACTTTATCTTAAAGGGTTTTAAATTCTCTCTTCAACAGACTTCAGTTTTTACAAATCGGGTATGTAGTTTCCTAGAAAACGTGCCCTAAATACTTGGTGTCTCTAAGTGCTTGATAAGTAGATATATCACCTAAATATGCAATTTTTCATAGATTTAGTTGTTTTCTGTTACTTCCGGTTTAGCCGGAAACGACCTAAACTTTATTATTTAAAATTGGACCCCGGTATATTTTTATTTATTTCAATAGAAAACATCATTCCAAGTACAATGACACTTCCTTTGCAAATTTTTGACATCTACCCTCCAAATATTTTAAGTTTTTTACTTTTAATCTAGAGTGCCAAAGTGCCATAAATGTAATAAATATTCCGGGTTTCCCATTTTGAATAAGAAAGTTAAGGTCATATCCGACTAAACCGGAAATAATAGAAAACTACTAAAAACATGAAATAATGCACATTTAGGTGAAATACCAACATACCAAATTTTATATAAATATTTTAAAAAATAAAAACTTGGGGGGCTAAAGATACCAGGTATTTTGGATAAATTTTCTCGGAAACTACTGACCCGATTTTGAAAAACTAAAGTCTGTTAAAGAGAGAATAAAAACCCTTTAAAATAAGGTATCAGTATATCACCCCTTTCCCATTTAAATTTTTTGACGTGTGTGTGGGTGAGGGGACGGGATTACCTTAGACAAGTAAACTTTAACACAAAAATGGGTCCTCCTAAAAATAAAACTTGAGATGTTTCAGGATTTTTTAAAAAAGTCTCCAAATAATAGAGTTATAAGGGGTGGCTCATTTTAATTGGAATGCACTGTATAAATAAAATAAAAAATTACAAATTTAACAAACGTTTATTTTAAAAATCAAAACAAAATTATTATTTGAAAAACTTGTTTAAAGTTATGCAAAGTAAAAAAGATCCCCCTGCCTAAAGACTAAAATAAAACATACTTTTTCAACTTACCCCGTATAGCGATTAAACAGAACTTGATTAACTGTTTTAAACGACCATTATTAACGTTAATTTTTAAAAAGATACTAAATACTAGTTATTCTTAAACTATTTAAATATATTTATATTATTTAAAATAACAAACTAAAATTTAAAAGTGTCTTGAGATTACTAATGTTTCACATGACATTTTCTTTTAATCGACGTATATCAGTCATTGTTGATGGCCACTCTTCAAGCTTTCACGGAATTAATGCTGGAGTATCTCAGGGTTCAGTACTAGCACCAACTTTGTTTCTTCTTCACATCAACGACCTTCTTTCTTCCACAACCAATCCCATTCATAGTTATGCTGACGATAGTACCCTTCACTCCACTTTTCAGGTTCTCAAACCAATCTCTCAACCCGACTTGGAAGGCAAACGCAGGGCGATGCAGATATCTCTTTCACATGATCTCAATTTGATATTAGATTGGGGCGCCAAAAATCTCGTTCAATTTAATGCATCCAAAACACAATCATGTTCCTTGTCGCGAAAAAATCATCACACTCACCCTTTGCTTATGAGTGGGCCAGGTTTTGCAGAGCGGGGGCATATTCAACCTTGTGGAGTCACATTTGAGAATAACCTTAACTGGCATAAACACATTGTATCTATACCCACCGCAGCTTCAAAAAAGCTTAGATTTCTTTTCCGAGCAAAAAGTATTTTTCTCCTCCACTTTGTATGTCTCCCAAATTTGACCCTCTCTGGAATATTGTTCTCATGTCTGGGGAATGACATCCCCTACAACCCTTAGCATTCTTGATGCCATCCAAAGAAGAGCTGTTCGTCTTATTAATGATCCTTTACTTACTCAAAGACTTCTTTCTCTTGCCCATCGACGAGCTGTGGGAGACCTATCGCTCTTTTATAGATACTTTTACGGCTTCTGCTCTGACGAATTATCCAGTATAGTCCCTCCTCTTGCAGCTCCCAACAGAGAAACTCGTGGTGCCGCATGTATGCATCCCGATATGGTCCAATTGGACAGGCCCCGAACTTCCCATTTCGTCCGTTCTTGTACCCCTAGAGTTTCTAGACTGTGGAACCTACTGCCAGAAGAGGTCTTTTCTTCTCCCCAAATCTTCAAATTTTTAAGTCCCGTGTTAACAAACATCCTCTTACCTTGCTTCAGACACCTACGGTACGTTAGTATTTAGGCTTTCAGCCTTCGTGGATTGTCCAAAGATAAAAAAAATATTTAAAAATAAAATTATTTTATGATTATGGCAATAAAAAAACGTCCACAAAAGTAAAAAAAAAATATTTTGAGATTATTCCTGACACAGAACGGAAATATATGTAAGTACAAATAAATTCAATAATCTGTAAAGGTCTCTATTTTTTTAAGATGAAAACAATGTAAAACAATAATCTAAAGTAACTTTTAAATTTTATCCTTAATGCAATTATCTGTAGAGTAAAGGCCTTGGATGAAGGTGTTTTCTTCAAGACGAAAACGATAAGAAACATTAATCTAAAGAAACATTTTCGGCGGTTTTCCTATACCTAAAAGATAAAACAGCCAGACGACGGTTTTTTTCTTATAATGGAGCAGTGCCAATAAAAAAACTTTAAAAAATCTAAGGCTATCTGCGAAAACAGACAACATTATTTGTTCTAAAATATAAACAGCACCCTGTATCTTAATAACATTAATCTTTATTTATACGAAAACATAGAAATTATATTGTAAGTAGCCAAAAGTTTTGAACTAAAAGATATTTTTTTTTCAATTTCATATTATTTTAAATTAAAAAACTTTTTTTTCGGAGTTTAACCAACTTTTTGCACTCTGTAACTGTGTCAATATTCTTTTTTCTACAAATATGTATAAATACTCACCTTAAGTACTTGAGAACATACGGCACCTCATATATTAGGTTCAGGGCATAATTCGAATATCGAATTATTTCTGTAATGCTCCATGCCAGAAGCGCCAGTGGTAAACCAAAACCTTCTCTTGCACTGTTCGTTGCCAACAACACCCCACATACAACCACTACTCTAGAGGCAACCTAAAAATATCAGTAATTAACTATTTTTACCATGTTAAATTTTATAATATTATTAAGTTTCTCGGTAGAATTTGGTGCTGGTCCCACTATGGCGTAGATAACATTTCAATGACTATATCTAAAACCTGGCACATGGGACCCACAACAAATTTACACCAGATGCTAGTGGCCTTAGAAGGAACACTTTGGCAAAGAAAATTTTAATTTTAAAATATTCGAAAAAAGGGGTACTAAACTATTTACCACATTTTTGAGACGCAACCATTGGCCCAGTTCTCGTCTGGCGTCTTGTTAAGATTTTATTTTATTAGATTAAAATAATTTTAACCGAGTGCTAATGAACCTTTGTTTATAGATTAAAACCTTTGTATTGTAAGTAACTTAATATTAAATATTTCATTATGTTATTTCTTTTAAAGTAATAATAACTTTTATTATATTGCGTAAGAGCAGAATAGTTCTGCATAATGTATAAAAGTTTTAATTTTCATAAAATGTTAACTAAACTTTTTAATTTTATTCTGGAGAAAAGCCAAATAATATTTTGTTTAAATTTAATCTCCCAGAAAACAAATAAAGCACAATATAATATAGCAGTTAAAAAAATACAAAGAATAAGTGATTATTGGATGTTTGACCCCCACGCGCCTACTTATGTAATAAAAGGCAAAAATAAAAAAATTAAAATTTTGCTTAATTAGTAAAATAAGCTTTTCTGTGACATTGGGGTAGGGGTTGGGTGTAGTGTTTTATTTACTGCTTATTTTACGAATTACGCACAATTTTGCCGAATATATGAAATCGGCAATTACACAAATTCGGCGTAACGTATGCATATACTGTAGTTGTCGCACATGGTTCTAAACTAAGTTGTATATTTAAATTTAAAAACCATTAATTTGTAGGTAAACAGATCAAATATAACAACGTAATCGATTCTAACAAACATAATTATTATTTTGAACACGGTAATTAACATTTTCTATGTAGGGTGTACCGAATTTAAATTTCACCACTAGGATTTCGGAAAAACAGAATCGAGAGAAATTAAGACATTTAAATTGGGCAAATTGTGAAGTCTAGTGTTTACTAAAACATGTTTTTTAAATTACTTTGAATTTTAGTTTTTGTGGCGTTATTTAAAAAGATACTTACAAATAAATTTAATTACTTCTTCATTTTTTCCACTATTTTACATATTTCACTATTCTTTCATACATTTAAACGAATATCTTATGCTGCGTCCAGACTTGCAACAATTCGCCGCGCCGAGTAGCGCGGACATGGACTTGGACGGAATTCACGTCGTTCCAAGGGCTTGGTGGCGCGGAATAATTCCGCGATGATTCAGAGCTTGTCGGTTTTTTGCATCAAAGAAGCGCGCAAATAGGTTGGTTTGTTTCGACGGATGTTTGGCAAATTGTTGCAAATCTGGACGCAGCTTTAGTAGTGCAATAATATCCTCTTTAAGAGTTTCGCTATGATTAACGAATAGTAAGATAAGATTTTTTGTATAGGACTAAAAAATATGCAAAACTGTAGTAAGGCGGAACTACCTACCAGGTGTTGCCAGCCCCCCTTCAATGGCTAGTTACGCCTATATGCTCACCCTAGTCTTTAACAGGAGGCATACTGGCAATGAAAAAGTTGAATTTATTTTAAAGTATCTTGTTGAATGAAATTAATAAAAAAAATCAGATATTTTCTATATTGTTCGATTATTTTCCAATTTCAAAAAAAAAAAATAAAATAATAACAAACCTTTAATTCTCCTACAGTTTTAAAGATCTCAAGTGTGAGCCTTAAATTGTACACCCTGTACCCAGACTTAATTAATATATGTTCTTATAATTATACCAGATTCTGATTTGGTTCAATGTAAACAAACTATTTTTTTGACGTCAAAACACACAATTAACCATGTTTTAAGTGCAGTGAAGTTTCCATGAAAATGTATTAGCTATTTTGTTCGGTTTATTAATGGTTGTTGTCGTAAATTATCTACCTAATAATTTTACCAAAATACCGGGTGTCTGGTGACTCTACAGACAAACTTTAAAGTGTGGTTCCCCAATAAAAATACAAAAAACTTCATATGAATATATATGTCCGAGACGTGTTACTTTTTAAACTACATGGTTTAAAATTTTAAGAAAATATTGTTTGTTTATAATAACTTTGTTAGCAATTTAGATATTTTTAACAACTTGGGAAAACGTTTACTATACATCAAAGCACATTTTTGACGTACAAGAAAAAAAATTCCCAGTGTCGTCCGTAAAGGATTTATCATAAATATTTTTTAAAAGGTACGTCACTGCATTTTCCTAAAATAAATTTAATCTTTTGACTTTTTTATTGGATGTATGATTTTCGCGTAAATAAATACAAACTATTTATCAGCATGATTATATCGCTAATATCTAATAATAAAGTAATTAATCTAAAAGAAAATTACTATTATTTATTATAAAAATGGTATTAGGTCATTAAATATAAACTTTAAAAAACGTTCCCAATAAAAGACCAAAAAATGTAAAATATCAAAATTTATATTTTGGCGACGTTTCGCCTCTCTTTGAGGCATTATCAAGCCTAAAATGAAAAAAATCTTTGTATTTTTTTGTTAAAAATTTATAGCATGTTACAAAAATTTTATTTAAATTAAAAACAGAGGTAAAAATAAATAATAGTTTAAAAAAACTAAAAACACGCTTTTATATGCAACCGAACTAAAAATTAGAAAATAATTTTTCATTACAAAGAGTTTGTCACTTCAGAGTAAAAAAGCGTGGAGTGCTTAATATATTAAATGTTATAATTATTCTATTTGCAAATATCTATGAGGGAAAAGTTATGAAAAAATAGTAAAATGCAAATTGTAGTGGTTAAATCCAAAGTATACATGTAGGGAGGCGCAAAGTGAAGAAGAGGAACAAAAATTTTGAACCTGAAAACCTTTTTTGGTCTTTACTTTTATTTAGTGGTTTTGTCTCAACTATACGCAAACTGAAGGAAAAATGTAATGTTTTTCCATGAGGACCTTTTTTTTGCTGTTTAATTTTTTTTAAGATCATTTTTTTGGCTACACTGTTCAAACGGACGCAAAATTTACTCTTTAGTTCGGTACAAAATAGACCTTAATCCAGCACTGTTTACGACCTTACCTTTCGGACACCCTGTATGAGTATGGGTATATCAGCTTTTTTCTTATTTTTCTAATCACCTTTGAAAGTTTGTCGATTGAATCTAAACACCCTGTATATTGGAACACACCATTATAGTTATAATTTGCTTAAAGTATTTACAAAAATGTTTTGTTTTGTGTTTGGTTAAAGAGTTATTGCATTTTCCAGATTTTCGTTCAATAATTAAAAAAAATAATGAAAATCATAATTATGTAGGTATCTAAAAACTGAAGGCGTATTAATAAAATTATATATATATATTTTTTCATTTAATTGAGTATGGTTTAAATTAATTTCGCGAACTAAAAAAACTGACGGTGGAAACTTTGGATCATTACAAGTAAATAATTAAAATCTATTTCTTATTTTATATATTTTAATTACCATTTTATGAACGAGTAAATGGTTCGTTCCTTCATAAATAATTTAATAAGTACGATAATGAAACAAACAGTAAATTAGCTAGTCAAAATGACGCAGCAGCGTCAAAAAAAGTAAATTATAATTTTGTTTTGGTAATTAATTTTTATATGATTAAAATAAAACTATTTACATACAATACGGACGATGACAGGGTAGTAAATGGTAAAAGCTTGACCTTATTGGCGTTTGCCGCTGACCTTTAACATCGAAAAAATTACTAAATACTAAACCTTTGATATTTACACTGGATCCTGGATAATCATATGACAGAAATACTTTGTTTCTAAGATACAGTGTGTTAAACTTTAAGAAGAAAATCGGGTTTTTGATAATATTTTAGCCTTTACGATTTAAATAAAATTTGGCTGTAGTATTTGTTAAAATATAAAGCTAATTTAAATCTACACTAATTTTAATTAGTAAGACCAGTGGCGGCGCGTGACGCATCTTGGCTCATATTATTGTCAAAAAACTCTTTTTTTGGATGAAACACCTAAAAATACAACTTGTTTGTTTTTATTTTTCGTAGCTTGCTTATTAAAAAAATCCCTAAACTGCATAATCCTGGATCATACAACAAACATTAGGGCACTTTTTGTTAGTAATTATGTAATAACAAACACCTTTACTTATTTAAATAACCTAATATCTAATCTAACAAATTTTACTTTAAAAAGTGTTTTAAATTTTTTAAAAAGTTTAACACCCTGTATCTTGAAAACGAAAAATCTGAGGACCCTTGTCCGAGGTATCTGAATACTTCGAATATGAATCCTATGACTAACTTTAAGCAAGTATGATTCTATTCACTTTTTCGAATTTCTAACAGTTCTTGAATTATTTGGGTTTAAAGTTGCCAAGACATAAAGTCTAGAGTAATGAAATGAAATTTTTGCGACTAGTTTGTATAGGTAATTTATTAATTAGCACATTGAGTTGTAATGATGATTGTTTTTCGCTAATTGCCATCATTGACAGTTGTTGGTTATTTTTTTTGCATAACTCGTGTTAAAATTAGAAGGACTATGTTTTTTACATGACGGTACTTCAGCTCATTATGGAAGGGGGTCACTGATTTCCTAAATGAACAGTACCCAAATCAATGGATAGGTCGTGGTGATCCCATCGCTTGGCCACCGCGATCTCTGGATCTCAACCCACTAATTTTTTTCATGTGGGGATGTGAAGACACTTACCCTATTCAATGGGAAAACCTAATAAGAAGAATCAACATCAACTTATCCAGAAGATTCGTAAAGCGTTTTATGAAATAAAAAATAATATGGGGAATTACAACTGGGAACGAGAGCTGCGATGAAGGATTGAATTATGCATTGCACAAAGCGGAGGTCATAGATAGATAGATAGATAGATAAGCATTTATTAATTCCAAATAACAAATAGTTACATATAAAACCCAAAAGGGTGTGGAACCATGTCATACAATAATGTGATAATATATTATCTTAATTACTACACCTACCTAACTTTTTATCCTCATCATCAAAAAATTCACTTAGTGTGTAAAATGATTTTGTTAACAGATATTTCTTAATACACTTTTTTAGTTCACTCTCTGAGAGTAGCCTAACTGATTCAGGAAATTAATTAAAAAAAGTATTACTGAAAATTTGACATTTTTCTGAATGTATGAAAAATTGCATTTATCACAGTAGAGCTTGCCGCCCTTATCTCGAGTGTCATGATCATGACTAAGGTGACACTCGGCAAACAAATCCAAGTTACCCTTACAAACATGACAGAATCCAAAATGTAAAGATTTATAACAGTTAAGATTTTTTTGTCAACAAATACTTCTCGACAGCTCTCTGTTTGTTTCATTCCATAGATATTTCTAACACAACGCTTCTGCAGCACCATAACTCTGTCAATTCTTGAAGAATTTCCCAAAATACCAACCCATACATAAGCCGACTCTGTATATATGCATGGTACGCTGTAATAGCAGCATCCACACCAACATTCTTAGCAATAACTCCCCAAAGCATGAGAGCAGATCTGGCAACCCCAAAGCAACCTCCTCGATATGAGCTACATTGAACATTTTTAATAATCGCACTGTCATTACGTTTTTATTGAAATAAACGCTTTAAACTTCAAACCCAAATAATTCAAGAACTGTTAGGAATTTTGAAAAAGTCATCATTTTTGCTTAAAACTAGTCATAGAATTCATATCCGAAAAATCTCGGATACCTCCGCGACCACCCTGTATAAACCTACACATATTTTTTCGTGTAGCTGCAGTTTCTTCGCATAAATAAATAAATAAATTTGCCCCTTTGGTGTTCACCTATAATTAATGCAGAAACATTTACCAAAAAAGGTAACCGACCTAAAGATATGATATACAAGGGTAATACAGAATGTGTTAAAAAATTTAAGGTCAGATTTTACATCAGAAAATATTATATAGAAAAGTTTATACAGTGAGGGCGTAAAGTCCGGCCTTTTTTTTAAACATTTGTTATATCCTCGATTTTCTCAGTTTTTGGTAAGAATCGTAAGAAAAATTCGATTGATATTTAATTAAACTTTCGCTAGAACGGTCGTCAGGACTTACATGTTTTGCAGCTAATGTAAGTAGGATTCTCTGCTTCATGGATGGAATTATGGACAAGCATAAGTATTTGGACATTTTAAAAACAAATTTACCTGAAAGTGCGATAAAATTAGTTTTAGGGAGTAATTATGTTTTTCTTCAAGACAACGACCCAAAGCATAAATTAGAAATAGTTGAATTATGGCTACTCTATAATACACCTAAACTTTTGGACTTTTCTCCTCAATCGCCGAATATTAATCCGATAGAAAAGTTATGGCGGGTCTTAAAATCTAAGCTGTAAAAACATAACATAAAAAACCAGACAAAACTTGATTAAACAAGCTTTAAAAGTATGGAGTAAAAATACTGAAGATGTAACTAGAAAATTAGTTCAATCTATGCCAAACAGACTTAGGTATGTTATAGAATCAAGAGGTTTTCCGACCAAGTATCAGTTACAACAATATAATATTTTATTTATATTTTTGCCTATTTGCCCGAATACTTTTGAGATATAGGATGTGAAAGGGTATGTATTGAGTCATATTTTTTATTGCGTCTCTAGTGTATTTTTAATGAGTGTGTGGTAAATGTGTTCGGTTGTTTTTAAGGAGTATTTATACATAATATTGTGTTATATGTTTTATTTGTTATAGTGTAATGTCAGATAGTTGTTAAAAATATATTACTGTAACTGTTACTTTAAAGGGTTACAAAATAAAGTTTTTAACACATGTTATTTGGTATAATAAGTAAAAATAGTGACGTCCATGATAAATTAATTCTCGTTTTTCGTAATAATTAGAAACAATTATCCCCTAAATAATGGTGTCAACTTTATAAATATTGTTTTAGTCTACTATTGTGGTCTTATATACAGGGTGCTATACTATATTTTGGCCAATTTTGATAGCGAATAACTTTATTACAAATAAAGTTATCAAAACGCAGTTTTTGCAAAAAGTCTAAGATTAAAAAAAATGTAACATAGGCTATGGTCATTAAAAAAATAGTTATTTATTAGATAAGTGAGTTATATTACATATAAGTTACGCAAGAAAAGTTTAACTCCTCGAGCCCGAAGGGCGAGAGAGAGTAATTTTCTTAGGTGACTTATATGTAATAACTCACGTGTCTAATACAAAATTTTATCCAACACTTTCGTATAAATCGTTTTTAATATCGAAAATAATTTGAAAACGTCATCCATTATTTGTTACTTGTCATTGTCAACACCAGCAACAAAATTTTGTATTGTCTATAATTCACTAGTGAGCTAAAGGGTACTTTAGCTCACTAGTGACTTATAGTACACTTTATATCCTCAAAATCTGATCAATTATGTAGATATTATATGTAAGTGTTGGATAAATGTATTTATGTATTATTTATGTATAAATAATGGATGGATGGTTTTCAAATTATTTTCGATATTAAAAACGATTTATACGAAAGTGTTGGATAAAATTTTGTATTAGACACGTGAGTTATTACATATAAGTCACTTAAGAAAATTACCTCTGTCGCCCTTCGGGCTCGAGAGTTAAACTTTTCTTGCGTGACTTATATGTAATATAACTCACTTATCTAATAAATAACTATTATTTAACTCTAAAAAATTCACAACTAAGAGTATTATTTGACAATAAATAAATAATTGCTACATACAAGGTTACAAAAAGAAAATACGGCAACTAAACTATAGGTCATTTCAAATATCAACAGAAGTTAAAAAAGTAATTTTGTGAAAAGCTATTTTGCCGTATTTTCTTTCTGTAATCTTGTATGCAGCAGAGAGTATATAATAAAAAAACTTTGGTAATTGTCTAAAAAATGGGCGCAACTGCGATTTTTACGAAATTTAGTATGGGAGTTTTTCGGGCACTGATCACGAATCTAAAAAATTGTTTTTGGAAACCTTTCGTTTCCGAGATATCCATCATCAAAGTTGAAAATGAAACTAACTTCACTTCACTTTATTTTCCCTTGTTTTTGTACACAATTTTTGATTTTAAACTGAAGTGGCAGACAATATTTGATTTTCCCCTTTTAAAACCCCATTTTCTGCGAATTTTAAACTTTTTTTGAATTAGATTGCATAGCTTTCCTTTCAATCGCAGCAAATTAGCAGCTTTACTGTTTGTAATTTCCTTGCACTGCAAAATTGCAGCTTGCCAAACACTGTCCGATATGGAAATAAAGATTTTTCACACTAGGCAATAATTTTCTCTCAGGGCTAATTGAGATCACCACCTGCAGACCGATTTCGAACTATTTTGGTTCTTATCAGTTCGGTGTAGGTGATAACAACAAGCTCCAAAAAATTCGAATAAGAACCGAAGATGTCGAATAAACATATTAGTTTATTGTCCATTACGCCATCTATCGGTAGGTGTAAAAAACAAGTGAACCTTAGTTCATAACCAGCAACAAGAATTGAGACTTAACGAGGAAAGTATTCTTAACAAGCAGTCGAAATCATTCTACAAAATGAAAGAGAAAAAACTCCTTATTGCTTGTAAATTCACTTGAACTGCAAGGTTGCATTTATCGAACACTGTCCGATCTGAAGATACAGGTTTTCACACTAGGCAAAAGTTTTTCTTTCAGGGCTAATTGTGATCACCATCCCCAGACCGATTTCGAACAGCTGTCTAAATTAGCTTTTACCAAGTATCCCCATAGAACTTGGAAGCCTTCAATTTCTAAAAGTATACCCCTTTTATGTAAAACTAGATTGAATCCCGTCAAATTTGACGGGTTTTAGTCAGTTATTAGTGATTTAAATAAAGCGCCTCTGTCCAATGCTTTTTAAACTCTCCTAGCACTATGACATTTGTTTGTGATATTTGCTTAATGTTGTTGCTATTTTATAGGATAGTGTTCCGTCAAGCGGTCGTCTACCAATGATACATTAACCACGCAACTTGCAACGTGCCACATACGGTAAATACGGCGCATTTACATTTACCCTTAAAACTACAGTAAAAAGCACAGGAACCTGTAATTTGATGGGTTTTAAGCACCCAAGACGGTCATGTAAGTCTTACATTGGGAGAGTCATGGTTGGTTCTGGTCAGGTAAATCTTGTTTCTTAATTCCTGAATAAAGCGAATTAAAAAAAAAAACTGACCAGAACTAACCGTGACCCCCAATGTGACAGTTTTGGTTAGTTCTGATATATCAATATTTGAAAATAATCGATATGTCGTTGCCATCCCTATCGATACTGCGTTTGACGTAATATTCCCCGCGATATAGGCAACACACGTTGCATTTTGTTTTTAGAGAAGAAAAAAAGAAAATAAAACAATAAAAAAGTACTTATGCGACGTCTCAGTACCAGAGGATCGTTTAAAAAAAACACCATGTAAATTGGTACAGCAGAAGTCTCTATTGAAGTGTCTGAAAATTATGGCTTTGCGTTTAAAATATATAGATATGTTAAAAAATAGGAATTTTTATTTAAAAATTACATACAGAGTGGCTCACAAGAGTTATTTTATTTGTAATTTGTGCAAGATACCGCAGAAGGTAAGGCGCCTAATGGTTTATAATATTAATGTTTCTGATACGGATTTTAGATTTTGTTTTTTTCAAATAACTGCCAACTTTATAGAGGATGTCCGAAAAGGTGATGTCTAAATAATAGGGGTGATAAAGTAGCCAAAATAAGGTAAGTAATTTTGGAAAACTAAAAAACTCATACTAATGCTTCTCTTCATTAGTAAAGCTGTTCAGTAATTCAGCATGTGGGGAGAAACGATTTTATTTTACATCATGTATGCATTTTTGACAGAGGTGACAAATTAGACATTTTGCTTTTAGAGTTTAATTTCTTCATCTTTTTTCTACAAAAAAAGGTAGGTATACTTTTACGTATCTTTTAATTGATATCTTTTACCGTTCGTCATAAAATCGCATTTTCTAATAGTAATAATGAATTGGGATGACAAAGATATTGAAAAAGAATTTATTCTGTTTTAGTATTATTTCTACAAAAAGAAAGCACATACAATTTTCTAAAATTAAATTATAAATGCATAGTTATGAAGAGGGATAATTGTATCTTTAAAAATAAGGAGGCTTTGATTTGTTGTTGCAATATAATGGCTGTGCTGCAAAAATTTAAATTAATAAGTTTAGATAAAGAAAACAAGTATAAAATGCTATTTTGGAAAATTTTTATACGGTAGTGGAAAAATTATAGTATGTAACACACGCATAAAGTGTTTTTTTTACTCATGAGATTGCCGCACTCGCCTAACAGCTCGTGCTGTCAAACTTCCCATTCATAAAAAAAGTATCACTTTATGCACTTGTTACATAAATTACTATTTTTATTCGAAAGAGTGAACTTCCACGGTGGTCCCATAATAATAATAGACTTATTTTTTTGCGACAAAGCTGACTCTAGTAATTATGCTCCGATATGAACCCATGCTGGTTGTTTGAACAATCAAGTAACGTCAAAATTTTCTAATTTGTCATGCAATTGTCATTAAACTAATTTATCTTTTTAAATTTGATTTTATCGTGTAATTGCGTGTATTTTATTTTTGTATCAGGTGTTTCCGTTTATACCCAATTTATACGTATTAGGGGATGCATTGCCGTTCTGTGCGAACAGTTTACGTGAGAGAAAAAGGTAGTAGGTATGTAGTAGTATTTTTTAGTGTACGGTCAGCAATTAAATATTAATAATAATAAACTAAACATTTAAAAAAACTGAACCGACTTCAAAATAAATAAAGGGATATTATTTACAAAGCGGACGCATCGCTGATTTTAATGAAATTTGGTACACAAGTTTGATAATGAATATCTCGAAAAAGAAACGTGTCGGACTAAAAATTCTTTCAGATTCGTGATCAGCGAACCAAAAACCCCGTAAACCAAATTTTATTAAAATCGGCTCGTCCGGTTTGTAACTAATTACCTAAATAAAGTAACTAAAAATTTTAAAATAATGATTTTTGATTTTTTTCTAATCATTAGCTATTTTAAAATTTTTAGCTACTTTATTTATTTTAAAGTCGGTTTAGTTTTTTTAATGTTTATTAAAACAACCATCTTATATGTAATAAAAATTGCGCTTTTAAAGAAAATCTTTAAAACAAGGTAAAATTAATAAAAACGGTGTTTATGCGCCCTTTTAATTTATGATACTCATAATAATTACTGCTTTATATTATTTTACCTCTTTTTATTGATTTTATTTAATAAACACAATTTTTATTACATATAAAATTGTTGGTATGTATTTTTGGACAATGGTAGGTCCCGAGCCCTACTGTGGTATTCCGTCATGTCAAATAAGGTCACCTATTAGATCATGAATTATGAGCGAATCCCAAGACTGGTGGATAAGAAAACCCGGACAGCGTCAAGCGAAAATATTCATTAAAGCTTACTCGCCAGAATTTACGAAAGACCTTCTGAATTACAACCATTTACCACTTACCATTTTAAAGTGCTTTATTAAGTTGGTTATATCAACAATTTCATATAATTTACAACATAAATGTATTACAACCGGAAGGCGATACGAATAATAGTGAGTCAACTAACAGGTCGTTGCATGGCAGAAGAAAACCTATGCAGGTTGTGCCAGAAGGAGGAAGAAACCGCAGAATACGTATGGTGCTACTGTAAAGCCCTTTGTCGTCTGCCATTTAAGGCTGGGTGAAGAAAAACTTAAACACTGAGAGAAATTTCTAGCGACCATAATTAAAGTTTTAATAATCATAACTAAATTATCTCAGTTAAATAGGGGACAGATAAGATCAGTTAATGCCATAATTAAAGTTTACTTTCTACTTCCAAATGAGTTACTATAACTAAGTCGGTTTAATAACCGAAAAATATCTTATATGTTACCGACCATTAATTGGCATCAGTAGTGTGGTCACTAAAGTCGCCTAGTTACCCGTGTTAGTCCATGACATTACGGTAATTAAGTCATTTACTTTTTACTGCTCAATGGACTTAGTTGTGACTGATATTCAATCTTATTATCAGTATTACTATATCAACATTATGATAAATATTGGAATGTTAATGGACTTAACTAAAGAGCTTTTGTATGGTTATAATTTTCAGGACTTAGGGTAATACCTAAGCTTTAATTAAAGTAGCAAAAAATGTAGCTTGCTGGAATATACAGGGTGTCCGGAAAGATGAGGTCAAAAATGATGGGGAGTGAGCTAAAATAATGTTAGTATTTCATATAAAAAGAAGTTCTATCCGCTTCCTTAGGGAGTTATTGAGGTTTAAAGTTAAAATATAAAAAAATGTATTTCATTAATAACTTTTAAACGGTTGCCACAATAATATTTATATTTAGGCATTTAAATAAACTCGTACCAATGCTTTTTTCCATAAGCAAATGATGCGCCGTAAGTCATAATTATACAGGGTGAGACGAATTTTTTCGTTTATTTAATGCATTTCTTACAGAGGTAAAAAAATTACATTTTGGTTTGACCGTATAATTTCTTTATCATTTTTGTACAAAAAAGGTATACTTTATTTAAATTGATACCTTGTACCGTTTTTCATAAAAACGCATTTTAAATCCAGACATACCCCCATTTTGTATGTACCTAATAAAAAATCAATTTTTGAGAAAATTATTAAAATATGGTAAAATTTTTTAAAAACAGTCTTTATTTGTGTAATAAAGTTTCAAAGGCTTATAAACACCATTTTTAATTTTTTAAACCACATTTCAATATTTTCCTTAAAAATAGATTTTTTTGTTATATACCAAAATAGTGGTATGTCTGGTTTTAAAATGCGATTTTATAAAGAATGGTCCAAGATATCGATTTACATAAGGTATACCTTTTTTGTACAAAAATGATGAAGAAGGCAAACCAAAATGTTAAATTTTTTCATCTCTGTAAAATATGCATATAATAAACGAAAAAATTCGATCTTACCTGTATAATTATGAATTGCTGCGCTATCATTTGCCTATGGAAAAAAAACTCTTTTTATTTAAATGCCCAAATATAATTATTATTGGGGCGACCGTTTAAAAGTTATAAATGAAATATTTTTTTATTCTAACTTTAAACGTCAATAACTCCCTAAGAAAGCGCGATAGAACTTTTTTTATATGAAGTACTAACATTATTTTGGCTCACTCTATCACTCCTACCATTTTTGACCTTACCTTTCGGGACACCCTGTATAAGCCTTAGTTATTGTAGTATATGGGCTTTAGTTGCTTCCGCAAATAAGCTCTAGTTCCTGTAACAAATTAAATTTATAAAATATATATGGTCAATGGAGTATATGGAGAAGTATTAGGAATTAGAATCTATAAATTTGTATCTATAGGTATGTATTACGAGAAAAGTGTGATAAGTAATAAGTGGATGAGGTAGGTTTTCTTGGCTTATTATTTTTACCAACGCCATTTGACTGATAAACGAGTAAAAAATATTATTTTATTAAAAACCAAATATTTTGTTCCGTTTTTCTATGTTTGTGGTTTGTTTTAGCGTTGTGCAGTTTAATAATGGCCTACAAACGTACTTTAACTGGAATCAAAGTGCTATAAAAGCTTTTAAAGGTAAGCATTAAAAGAATTTGCAACTTTCTCATTAATAATGGTAATTATTTATTTTTTTATTTTTGCGATTTAAAAAAAAATAAAACTTACTTGTTCCAGATGCAGTTACTAACATAAAATCTTCGGGAGAGCAAGAAAATATCGTTTTTATTTATTTATGAATCATCAAACTTTCGGAACCGCGGAGTGAATTGGGTTGCTGGGCGAACCCTTTCCTCTTCCGTGGCTGGGCGGAGGTAAAACCATGGTAAAGTGAATGTCTAGAAATTAAAGTGGGTTCATTACGTTTTGCTTGACAAAATTTGAGCAGTTTCTAAAATTTTATTATAAAATAGGCATTCTAAATAGCACATTAAAAAAAAGCGAAATATTCACGTTTTGCAAAAATATAACTGTTTAAAAATATCCATTTATGACTGAACATTTAAAATTTTAAAAATTTGTGTCCGCAAAACGTAATGAACCTACTTTAATTTCTGGACATTCACTTTACATCGTCTTTTTCCATGGACCCCGCCCACCCACGGAACAGGTAAAGGTTCGCCCAGCACACAATTCACTTCGCGGTCCCGAAAGTTTGTTGATTCATAAATAAATAAAAAAACGATATTTTCTTGCTCCCCGAAGGGTTTATGTCAGTAACTGCCTCTAGAATAAGTGAGTATTGTTTTTAATCGAAAAAATAAAAGAATAAATAATTACCAATATTAATTAAGAAGTTGCAAATCTTTTTAATGCTTACCTATGAAAGCTTCTATAACACTTTGTTTAAAGCCCCATTCCTGTAAAGTACGTTTGTAGGCCATTATAAAACTGCATAACGCTAAAACAAACCACAAATATAGAAAAACGAAATAAAATATTTTTGGTTTTTAAATAAATTAAGATTTTTACACGCGCCATTTTGGAATTAGTCAAAGGCGTCAGTAAAAATAATACGCCAAGAAAAACCTACCCTATCCAAACAACACCAAGCATAAAACTGAAATACCACCAACAACGTTGCGCCTCTTTTGGAAGACTTTCCGTTGACGAGCGCTACCGAAGTATATCGATTTTTAACGATTAATATCTAGGAAAATGACTTTAGTTGTGGTTATTAAAGCCTCCACTTGTAATACCTGAATATCTTATAGTATTAGGAAGGTCTTTTTATGCCTTTATTAATGGAAACTTTATTTGATGCATTTAATAAACACAAATAATAAACTTAATTACCACAATTAAACCTCAACATAATAGTAAGTCTGGTAAGATTTTATTAACACGTAAATGGATTGTAACTAAACCAACTAGTTAGTGTTATGCAGAAATGTATTAACAGTAATACCTTGATTTCAGAAAGACAAATTTAATAGTTCCCGAAAGATCAATCTAGTATCATTATTAAAAAAATAGCTATATTACCTAAAAACAAAGAATGGTTATTAACGAAGCAACTGAAAGGTAGTTTAATTAACTGTTTTCTTTCAGTGAAGCGGGAAGATTTATCAAGGAACCGGTTTCAAGCTTGTGGAGTCCGATTAAAAAGACCGGCTTGGATAGCGTGCTCTAACCTATGGACGGAGGGCACACAATAAACCTGAGCAGGTTGTAATGAGAGAGGATATACAATTCACCTCCTAATCAAATCTAATCTAATATTTTAAAAATGCGATTTTATGAAGAACGCGACTGATTTTCATGGCGAAAAGCCTTTTTTCGAATTGGCAAAAAATTTTTGTTTGTTTACATCGAAAGCAGATATGTAAATCATTGTTTAATTGTTTAGATATATACCGTGTTTATTCTTGATTTGTACTTTTTATCGGGATACAGCTGCCTTTACTTATCACATATTAATCAGTAGTCGTAAATAATTTGTTGAGTGACGCAAAAAGTTGTTAGTGTGGAGCTAATCTGTTTAATCATATTTTTATAGGAAATATATTTTTTTATTAACTAGTAAGTATGTTAAAAAACATTTATTTGATAGAATTACCTTATTGTCCTGTTTTAAATAAAATCAGTTTGCTTATTGGCTCATTTACTATTAATTTTTAAAAATATGTTATTTCTGAAAGCTTGCGAAAAAAGGCTATATTTGTCGGCAACATCTTTTACATTATTTTGTTAAGTCTTAATTTGTGATTATTATTTTACATCATTTACTTGCGATTATTTGCTACCCTGGAAAAATATAATATATTTCTTTACAGATATGCACTAATGTAAACAGTTTAAGTATGTTTTTTTTTACTTTCTAAATAAATTATTTTTAAAAATTGAAGGGTATACCGGAACAACGTTCTAACCGACAGTCTGGTCTTAAGTCGGATTTCCATAAAAAATTGTTCTTTATACCAATACGCATAAGCCCACACAGTTTCACGCAAATCTGTCACAATTTTGTTCTTGTAGAGATATCAAAGCGATTACACACATTCTTATATCCGCGTAACAACGTTCTATGTGCCCTGGCAAAAAACTCTCCTATATTTCATTGGAGTGGGCTTATGTCCTAATCAAGTCGAAAACAGGGGCTTGATAAAAGGGAGGGCTGTGGAAGGCTTAGCCCCTCCCCCAGAGAGCGATTTGCCCCACCAAGAAGGCAATTAGCCCTCACAAAATAAATACCCTTAAACCATGTTAATTTTAATAAAAACCTAAAAGTTGTTTAAAACCATACTCTTTTTTTTAATAACCTATTTTTTTCGCCACGTCTAATAAAAGACCTTTGACCCATTAAATGTAAAAAAAGGTCGTAAGAGACTTGTTTCCGTGTAAAAACGTTGTAAGTGACAAAAAGGTTGTTTTAGGGATTTTTTTATCTTCAGAACTTCTTATTAAAGGTTCATAATAATATATTGTTTATTTTAAATACAATAAAATACCCATAATTTAGCAACCTGAGTGTTGTAGTTTTTATTCTAATGAAAAAGCGTTTTTTTTCGTTTTTCTCAAAACTAACCTTTTCCGGTAAGGTTTTTTCCGGCTTACCCTTTAATTATTAGGCCGGAAGACCTTCGTATGACTAAGTGCTTTTCTAAGAATTTTAACTTGTATTAAAAAAAAAACAAGTTTTTTCTGCTACCCGTTTATCACAAAGTAACTTATAGAGTTTAAATTACTTTCTGGTCAATGTAGACACAATTAAATTAATAACAATTACATAGCTGTTATCAAGTGGAAATTTAACAAAAGCAAATAATCTCAAAAACCCACATGGCCATTTTCATTTTCTGCTATCGAATCGAAATTAAAATTATAATTTGTTTACATAAAGTCACCATTTTTAATTACTTTTAATATACATACAGTATTTGTTTTTGTTATCTTTTTTTTTAGTTTGGGATCAAGTCAGGGCCGTATTATCCATTAGGCTGACTAGACTACAGCCTAGAGCGCCATGAAAACAATAGGCGCTAGACAGGGGAGTTTTTTCAAAAATTTGGAATGAATGGGAAAAGTGAAGAGGAAAGAACTTTTTTTTTTGGTCATCAAATTTTATTTCGGGTAATGAAGTAAGGCGTCTGGAACTTAAAATAGGCGCAAGGGAGAAAAGGACCTTTTTTTTCTGTTCAAAAATTTTTTTGATGGAAAATAGGCGCTCCGGAAATTCTTGCCTAGGGCGCCTCAAACAGTTAATACGGCCCTGGATCAAGTTAATTTATTTATTTATATGTATATATAAGTTCTTGAGCCTTAGAATAAACAATTTAATAAGAGTTTTAAATTCTTGGGCATAGAGGCTCCTAAATGACAAAAAGAAAAGAAAACAAATATATAACCTGGTAGAAACGACTACTTGGCTGGTTACTTTAAAATTACGGAGTCTCCAAATAAATGGATGACCCCGGGTCGCAATGAAGACGGTGACACGTGTTTCATCCTTGTTGGGAATCATCACAACCGCTGTACATTGCTGACAACTTGGCTATGCTTTCTAGTCGCTAAACATAATCCCTGTCGGAACTAAGGGAGTAAGTTCAGCGGCCAGAGCCATCTCGCCAAGCAATTTCAAAACAACCAGCCAGAGCACCGTTAGATTAAAAGGGTAAAAAGGGGTGCCATCTAT
This sequence comes from Listronotus bonariensis, assembly GCA_014170235.1. Classification (NCBI taxonomy): domain Eukaryota; kingdom Metazoa; phylum Arthropoda; class Insecta; order Coleoptera; family Curculionidae; genus Listronotus; species Listronotus bonariensis. The sequence continues at coordinate 17,313 of JACEGR010002182.1, read as the reverse complement.
TTATATATATATATATATATATATATATATATATATATATATATATATATATATAAGTCCCTGGGCCAATATTGAAGTAACTTCATGATAATAACAATTTTAACAAGATTTTTAGGGGGTTCCTTTTGACAAGTTCAAAACGAATATTCATACCGCCATATATGGATAAAGGCTTTAACCCAGCCTGTCAATGTCAAATGTTTCGAGTGTTTGACTGGGCAAACGCGTTACCACTTACCATTTTGTTGTAAATGCAATTTTTAAAAATTGTGCCAAAAATCGTAAGGGTTACAGTTACGAAACCCGCCCAATCCAACCCCTAAAACATGTCAATGCGCCTTATGGAACAAATTTTTGGGGGTGGCTCCTTTTCATTGGGCAACCCTGTATATTAAATGTTATAGGTGATTGAACTTACCTGGAAAGCAGTCATAACTGCACTTGACCTAACGAGATCCTTTTGCAGCATGAATGACTTCCAATACAGCAGCATTTTGGAAGATATTTAGAGCTAAATTACACGTATCATATAATGATTTTGTTCCTGAGTTGAGATAGTATGAGATAAGTTGAATAAAAATTATGCTCCATCTAAAAAAAAAAAAAATATATTGATTAAATTTCCTTGATGCTGTAAAAGTTCAACTTTTATAATACAAATCACGTTTTGCCCTTATAGGGATTGTAAATATCACGATATTTATACAAAATATCGAATATTAACGATATACAGGGTATCCAGGAATTTGTGGGCAATGTCTCGAATTTATATAGAATACATGAAAACAATATGACAAGTTCCTATAAACTTTTTTTCGCAATACCCTCTTTACTGAGATATTTGCCCTTAAAGGAAGCCGCTGAAAATCGGTTTTTATTAAATAACTTTTATAATACTTGGTTAATTGATTTATTTTTTTAATATATAACAGATATTAATAAAGACTCCTTAAAATGGTACCCTCTTAAAACATTTGTATTTATTAGGGCGCCAAGGACGGACTTACCCTCACACAATAGTGCTAATTATTTTTACACTCTGTATATTAGAACAATAAAAGTAGTAATTTTGGATAGCTTAAACCCTTAAATCAAAAAAGGTACTCCTGTTTAATGTCGATAAATTGAACTGTTTTCGACCAAAACAAGTTTTTGTGTCGTGGGAACATCTAAAGACATTAGATTATTCTGTTGCAATTAGCACTAAAAAAATTCTTCAGAAAAGATTTTTGTTAATTTTCACTACAATAAAAATTAATTTTGCGGCACTGTAGAGGGTTTTATATTCTTTGATAATTAAAGCTAGATAATACAATAATGAAAGTGACAGATTCTGTGACAGTTCCGGGAAATAGTTGGAAATTTTAACTCTTTTCCGGAATCCGCCGATTTTCTTGTTAACTTTTGTGCTTATCTATAGTTTATTAGATAACCTAATTCATTTTTTGCCTCTATAAACAGACGACTTTATGAAAATCGCGCCAATCCGCAGTTCCGGATTTACGCAATTTTTGTTCACATGAGGACTAGGCATAAGCCCTTTCATTTGATACCCATATTAAGGTAGTTGTGAAAAAAATGTAATCAGACTTTTTGGCGGCGTCTTAAATTTTATTTTTCTCATAGTGGGCTCTATTCTACGAATCAAGCCCTATCATTTGATACCCATAATGAGGTAGTTAGGGCCATCTTAAATTTTAATTTTTTATAGTTAGCTCTATTCTACCAACCAAGCCTTTTCATTTGATACCCATATTGAGGAAGTTGTGAAAAAAAATATGTAATCAGACATTTTTGGCGGCGGCCATCTTGAATTGTAATTTTTTCATAGTGAGCTCTATTCTACGACTCAAGCCCTTTCATTTGATTCCCATAATGAGGTATCTGGGGCCATATTGGATTTTAATTTTTCATAATGGGTTCTATTCTACCAATCGAGTCCTTTCATTTGATGACCATAATGAGGTTGTAGACAAGTAATATGTAATCCGCCATTTTGTATCGGCGGCCATCTTGGATTTACAATTATAAAGAATGTATCATATTGTATTGTCATCAAAGACAATTGTAGTTTCACTATAGACACCCAAAACAATGCTAAATTTTTGGTCATCAGCTTGGACGCTCGCTACGAGGAATTTATGAAGCGGGTATCCATCGAGTACACACGTAAACAGTACGTATAATTTGCCGCTTCATATATTCAGCCAAACCAGCGTCCAAACTGATGACCAAAAATTTAGCACTGTTCTGAGAGTCAATAGTGAAACTACAATTGTCTTTGATTGTCATCAAGATTAAGAGTGTGTACCAAATTTCAGATAAATCGGTCGTCAGGAAGGGGGTCAAATTCCAATTACTAGATGTGACCCAAATACCAAAAAAAAAAAAAAAAGATCAAATAATAATAAAAATAAATAAACTGGTCAAGTTGAGTAAAACCGTTTAAAATTAACATAAACCCACGGCTTTACTTTGTTCAAGCGGTAGGTAACTCATTATTGACTGAATCATTAGATATGCTTAAAAGTGAGAAAGGACAACACTGCCCATATTGATATACATATTATATTATTTGATATACAGTATGTCCAGGGATGGACCTTACAATAGGACAAATAGACCAAAAATTTAAATGTTCAACAAAGTCATGTATGGCAACTGCTCTTGCTTCTTAAAAAAAACAAAATTATTTTGTTTGTTTTTAATTTTTTTGGTACAGGGCTCCAAAAATACTAAAATTTAAAAATGGGCCAAGACAAAACTGGCTTTATTTTAAATAATTCAGCAAAATATTAAATAACCAAGGTTTTTAGAATTGGATGAGAATCCCATATCTAAAATTTCATATAAAATAAACCAGTTTTTTTGGTCATATTTTTATAAATCATGTTTTACACCTTTTAACACGCTTTTATTAACTTGGGTTGTAACTAATCTATCCATCTGTCTATCTATGTAACGGAATCTTTAAGCCTAATTTTAACCAACTTCCAGCTATTCGATTTCTTTGAAACTTTGCACACGTGTCAAGGACCGATGAAGATGCAATAATTTATAAAAACAGTATCCCGTTATCTTTTTTTGAATCGCCAGGAAAAAAATTCCATTATATTATAAAAACAACACCTAGGATGCCATCTGTTGGCAACATTTCAAACTTTGCTATTAAATGAAGAAGAAATTTTTTAGTTTTTACACAATTTGGTTAGTTGCACCATTGGTGTTCAATTTTTATGAACAATAAAAATATAGGGTTAGTTGCACCATTAGTTCAAGGATTCCATAATAAAAATTACATTATGTGTAATGTATACATAATACATAATGTGCAATTAATAAAAATTAACATTCTTTTTTTTGGATCGCCAGGAAAAAAAATTCCATTATATTATAAAAATATAAAAACAACACCTAGGTTGCCATCTGTTGGCAACATTTCAAACTTTGCTATTAAATGAAGAAGAAATTTTTTAGTGGGTTGCAATATATTGGCAACGGTCCAAACATTGCCTGGATTGCCATCTGTTGGCAAAATTTCAAACTTTGCTACTTAATGAAGAAGAAATTTTTTAGTGAGTTGCAATCTGTTGGAAAAAATTTTAAAATTTGCCACTCTTGTTCATTAAAAATTTTTTCGCCATTTTGTCAAGAGTAGCAGAAACTAAAAAATGAAAAATAATTAATAGTTTAAAAAAACTAAAAAAACACGCTTTTATATGCAACCGAACTAAAAATTAGAAAATAATTTTTCATTAAAAAAAATATTGTCATTTCATAGTAAAAAGCGTGGGGTGATAAATATATTAAATGTTATAATTATTATATTTGCAAATATCTATGATGGAAAAGTTATGAAAAAATAGTAAAATGCACCCCACGCTTTTACTATGAAATGACAATATTTTTTTAATGAAAAATTATTTTCTAATTTTAGTTCGGTTGCATATAAAAGCGTGTTTTTTAGTTTTTTAAACTATTAATTATTTACGTAATTTACCTAGTTTTAATACAACACAATAAATCATGTAAAAGTTTGTCAAATATATGTAAATGCAAAAATGTAAAACCAGGTGAATTATGTAAAATAGGTGTAAAACATGATAAAACAAAACGATAACAAAACAAATGTTGTGTAATTTATGTAAACTTTTAGAATATCGGATCCATAGTTAATTCTAAGACCTATTATTATTTGACATTTTGCCAAATTATTAAGGTAATTGTCCCGAAAGTGTCCGCAACTCCGATTTTGACGAAAATTGGTATACTTGGGTTTTTGAGGCGCTGACCACGAATGTGAAAATTTTTAGTCTGAAACGTTTCGTTTTCGAGATATCCATCATCAAAGTTAAAAACCAATCAAACCTTATTTTCACTATATATTACGCCTTCTTTTGCACAAAATTTTTGATATAACACTTAAATGGCACACAACATTTTATAAATACCCTTAAAAACCCTGTTTTGTATTTATTTTACATTTTTTTATTAAATTGCAAATATTTTACTCCTAAACACTGTAACTATGCATACATATATATGTATGCATGGTGGCGACTTGGTTTAAAGTAAAGCATTTAAATTAATTTAAAAAGGCATAATATCAATAAAGGTTGTTTATTAAATGTGTTAAAAAGGTCTTTTTCATAATAAATTAAACATTGTGTGCCAATTTAGTGTTATAACACGAATTTTGTGCAAAAAAAGGAGAAATATAGTAAAAATAAAGTTGTATTTAGTTTACACTTGAAAACGGACAGAGATCGGGCTGCCCGAAACGTTGCGTGAATAGTTATAAATAAAGAGAATGGAAGTCCCAAATTCGTTTAGTATCACAAACTATTCTTTTTTCAACTTTTGTGTTTCAGCTATTTAAAAGAAAGCAAAATATTAAGTGTTATATTTTGTTGCAATCGCAAAAAATTGCATTATTTTTAAGTTACTCAGATACAGAATATCCCATTTAAAAAATACAACTCTTATTAATATCTTAAAAATGAAAACATTTACATTTATTTTATTTTAAGTAAACTACTAGATTCTACGTAAAAAGTTATAAAACTTTTGTATTTAAAGTTTGTTTCTATCCCCATAAATCTCCGGTTAATAAGACATAATAAAAATTGGCAAATTTTTAAAATCACCCTGTATCCTCAAAACGAATCGACTTAGCCTGGATCTGATTGCACCATTAAACTAAACACGAAAAAAAAGAAGAACGAGACACGTAAGTATTTTGGTTTTTTTTGTATCTTTTACCGTATATATCTTATAATCACAACCAAAAAACTCACCCTGTACATGTAACGGGCATTTCATTTATAATCGCAAACCATGCATCAGAAACTAAATTGCTGTTTTTATGGTTAACATGTTGTGGATCCCAAAAACGGGGTACTTTTCATATAAACAAAAAAAAATCTAAAATGGTTTCATTTCACCAGTTTTCAGTCATTTCTGCTTTAAAAAAAACACTAACTTACAATAAGAAATTATTCAATGTATACATGTAAGAACTTCAATGAGTAGTAATGAGCGGACATTTGCCAAGCCTTGGCATGTCGTCTGTAGCCGGCTTTATGTTGTCATTACAATATTTAATTTAAAATGTATTTTCTTTTTATTTACTTAGAAACTCTTTATTGATTATTACATAATTATATTAAATGTCTTTTAACCAAGGTCCATTAGTTAATTACTATGTTAATTAATGACAAGTTAAACTGAACCATTAATGTATGCAAAAAAAATGGGAAAAAAATTAAAATTTTATTTACATGGTTTGAAGTTGCCAGATACGGTTTCTAGATTTTTTTTATCTTACTTAATTATTTAAAACACAACACTGGAATAGGTGATGTCCAAGGTCATCCTTACTCCGAAAATATAATATATTTTTTGTACATATTTTGTTCATTTTTTCTTGAGAAATGCCAATTAATTTATCTTTACTGTATATTTTAATTTCATTAATTTACTTGCTAATTGTACAGGGTGTCCCATTTTGGTTGTCCCTTATGGGAAACTTGGAAACCATAAGAGATATTAAAAATCTGATACCCCATCCTCGAGCTCTTTTTGGAGAAAACATTTATGATAAAAACAGATCATCGCTATCGCGAAGCGTTTCAGAGATACAGGGTGATTCTCGATTTTTTCACTTTTGAAAAGGCCCTGTAGCTTTGTTGTTATTACAGATACGAGAAAACTAATTGCACATTATACAGACACTTTTTTCCGTAGAATCCAGTGGCGTAGCCAAAAATTTTTTTGAGCTGTCATTTTTGACATATGACCCAAACATGTTTTTTTTTATTAGGGACACCCTATAAATGATTAGGTAATTAAATTGCTTGTTTTTTTCTGATTAAAATAATATATCATAGTAGGTGGTTTAATAAATTTTTACGTCAAATATTGGAAAAATTATGATTTTAAAGACGCATTTCTTTTTTTAAATTTAAAAATTTCCTACCACTTTATTTATAAATATATAAGTATGAAATTTTGGTAATTAATATATATGATGTAGAAGATTATTAATACGCATAATAAAATGATACACGGTGTCTCAAAAAATTAAAATAATTTTTTTTATTTTAAAATTTAAAATTTCCTACAATTTTATTTATGAAAATAAAGGGGTGAAATTTTGGTATTTGATAAATGTGATGGTGAGAAATATTATTATACATAAAAATGATACAGGGTGTCTCAAAAAATTAAAATTATTTTTTTACTTTTAACTTTAAAAATTTTCTACAATTTTATTTATGAATATATAAGGATGAAATTATGGTGGATAATATATATGATAAGGAAGAATGTTATTATATATATATATATATATATATATATATATAAATGATACAGTGTTTCCCAAAAAATTAAAAATAATTATTTTTATGTTTAAATTTAAAAATTCATAGCGTCCTTATTGATGAATTTGAAGCAAAAACATTTTGGTACTGTATTAGTATGATAATGTTGTATAAAAAAATAAAAATCAAAGTTATACAGGGTGTGTCAAAATTTTTTCGATTTTTTTTGGACTTTAAATTTTGTTTTTTTTGTCTATTGGTAAAGTTGACATGGAGAATTCATAAAAATATAAAAAAATAAAAAAATAAAAAAAAACGTGATGAATTTTGAAGTTTAATTAATATAACTTGTTTATTATTGTTGTTGTAAACTAATTTTTGTTTTTTTTTTCTACGGAAATGTCTCCTGAGCTAAGGGATGACAGATTCCTTTTAAAACAAAAATATAAAACAATTTAAAAACAGATAGAAGCCGCAATTCGTCTTTAAAATCATAATTTTTCCAATATTTGACGTAAAAATTTATTAAACCACCTACTATGATATATTATTTTAATCAGAAAAAAACAAGCAATTTAATTACCTAATCATTTATAGGGTGTCCCTAATAAAAAAAAAACATGTTTGGGCTGACATATTTCAAAAATGACAGCTCAAAAAATTTTTGGCTACGCCACTGGATTCTACAGAAAAAAGTGTCTGTATAATGTGCAATTAGTTTTCTTGTATCTGTAATAACAACAAAGCTACAGGACCTTTTCAAAAAGTGAAAAAATCGAGAATCACCCTGTATCTCTGAAACGCTTCGCGATAGCGATGATCTGTTTTTACCATAAATGTTTTCTCCAAAAAGAGCTCGAGGATGGGGTATCGGATTTTTAATATCTCTTATGGTTTCCAAGTTTCCCATAAGGGACAACCAAAATGGGACACCCTGTATAGTCAGGTTTTCAGAATTAAGTTCAGAAAATACATTCTTATTCTTTAAAGAACAAATCGAGAAAAAAATTATTTCTACCTCTGAAGGATTTTGTAAACAGGGTTCACAAAAACTTTACCAAACATTTTTTTCCAGAAGTAAATTAAAGTTCCCGCCAGTAGAGAAGATGCCATGGCGTCATCACTTCTGTCTCACTTTCAATTATTTTTCTTTTTGTTGCTCGCACACGATGTAAACGACGCGTTAAGACAGCGATAGTTAATTGTCGTCTTTATTTGTATGACGCTTGTGGCATCTTTGTAACTGGTTTTTAGTCTACCTTTATTTTTTATTTATGAGCTAAATTCGAATTACTTTTTCCAGCAGCATTATGACTAAAATACAGAATTATGTTATTATTATTAACAGGAGTATGAAGAAGATTTAATAAAATTATTTTTGTGTTATGAGGAATAAGAAGCTCCAAATCAAAACACAGTGTTAGATAAATCACAATTTTTAAAATACGTCCCAATTCTTATTGTGGGTTTTCTATCTATTTTCATTAATTTTTAAGGAGCTAATAGGTAGGAAACTTTGCAAAAAAATGTAATTTTATCTACAATTAGGCTAACATTTATTTTTATTAATTTATTGTTAAGTATGGTCAGCATCGGTAACCTCACATTTTTGATTTTCAAAGGACACTAAAAAAGTTCTTTTTAAAATCAAGAGAAACCCAGCAAACACTATTTGCCGGCAATGTACATTTTTCATATTGGCATTGATGGTAAAGCATTGGCAATTGGTGGCAATATTATGCCAACATCTTATACGCATTAAAAAGTCAACCCTAAATAAACACTTAATTGCCAATAAATTTTACATGCAGGCGAATTGCCGGCAAGCATACAAAAATTGCGGCATACCAATCCTGATTAAATAAAGCACGCGGTTTTGTTGCAGGCAAATAAATATTGGATTTTTGAAGGCAAACCTTCAACGCATATTCATACTTTTTAAACCATATTATTAACATTGGTATTTAACTAACATTAAAGCAATTTTTTGATCTGTTTTATTTATAATGGCAGCTAAACAACATTATTTTATGTTTTTTTACATAATTTAAAGGAAATGGCTCTTTTCATAACATTTTATTGTTAAAAATCATGCAAATAAAAATTAGGTCAAGCAAAATGTTTATTATGTATTTTGGAGCGAATAAAAATAAAATGATGGTAAAATTAGCTACGTTAATTTCGACCGAAGGTGACCGCTTTGTGCATTTGTTTTCTACGTGGTTTTCTAGCTTTTTAGTTTCTTTTTAAAAAAAAGAGTTTTTTAATAGACATAAATAAATGTATTCATTACCTACTAAGTATGTGTTGTGTGATTAATTGGTGATGGCTAGTCGAGAAGGCAAGATATTCAAGTAGACTGTTAGGAGCTGTAAACACTTTATTAAAAGTTTTAAAGACGGGTTAATAAAAATATTATATATATTTAATAGTTTTTTGACATACCGATAGATGGCGTAATGGACAATAAACTACTACGTTTATGTATCTTCGCTTTTTATCGTCTACACCGTACCCATTAGACAAAAATAATTCGAGAGCGGTCTGCGGTAGGTGATCTCACTTAGCTTTGAAAGAAATATCTTCGGCTAGTGTAAAAATCTGCATCTCCAAGTTGGACAGTGTTCCGAGAGATGGTACTTTGCATTGCAAGGAAATTGCATGCAGTAAGGAGTTTTTTCCTATTTTAATTTTCAAATAAAATATCGCATCATTTTAGCTTTTAAAAAAGTATATGCGACAATATTCGTCAATAAGACGTCAGCTTGCTGCTTGGGAGTATCTGCATTTGCCCACTTTCGTGTCTTTTTGTTATCTTTTTGCCAATAACTTATTAATGATGGATGCCATCATCTTAAATGCATTTTTTGCCAATAACTTATTAATGACGGATGCCATCACTTTATCTGCAACATGTGGCCTAATAACGGCCGATTGCCCACTTTCGCGTCTTTTTGATACCTTTTTGCCAATGCCTTGCCATTAAAGAGTGTTGGCAATGCCAGTAAATTAAATGTACAAGGCCGGCAAAAAATGTTATATGGGAATTCATGCTTAATGGGATGCATTGTTTATCAAAAATAATTAAATTCCTAACAGATCCGCTTTTACTGAATCATTTCCCATAGTTTGTGTACAAGAAAAACATATTAGCTTAATTGTACCTAAATTAGATTTCCTTTGCAACGAGGTTAAATACAGTATTTTAAAAAAGTCCTGTAAGTCCTGTCCTGTCTAAATCTATTTGACCAAAATTGCAACCTAGAGAAAATGTATGTGCCTATTCGCCCTTTAAAAATAAAAAAGATAGGCGCAACAAATAAAAAGTTATTATTTGTTAAAAAATGTGCCAGTTTAATTTGGCCCACCCTGTATTTATATTATTATATTTACATATTTATACCATAATAGTTATTTATTAGATAAGTGAGTTATATTACATTTAAGTCACGCAAGAAAAGTTTAACTCTCGAGCCCGAAGGGCGAGAGAGAGTACTTTCTTAAGTGACTTATATGTAATAACTCACGTGTCTAATAAAAATTTTATCCAACACTTTCGTATAAATCGTTTTTAATATCGAAAATAATTTGAAAACGTCATCCATTATTTGTTACTTGTCATTGTCAACACCAGCAACAAAATTTTGTATTGTCTATAATTCACTAGTGAGCTAAAGGGTACTTTAGCTCACTAGTGACTTATAGTACACTTTATATCCTCAAAATCTGATCAATTATGTAGATATTATATGTAAGTGTTGGATAATATATTTTATCCAACACTTACATATAATATCTACATAATTGATCAGATTTTGAGGATATAAAGTGTACTATCAGTCACTAGTGAGCTAAAGTACCCTTTAGCTCACTAGTGAATTATAGACTACTAAACAAACCCGTAGTTACCAACAAAATGCATTACAACCAAACAAGCTTGCTTTCCAAAAATACAAAATTTTGTTGCTGGTGTTGACAATGACAAGTAACAAATAATGGATGACGTTTTCAAATTATTTTCGATATTAAAAACGATTTATACGAAAGTGTTGGATAAAATTTTGTATTAGACACGTGAGTTATTACATATAAGTCACTTAAGAAAATTACCTCTCTCGCCCTTCGGGCTCGAGAGTTAAACTTTTCTTGCGTGACTTATATGTAATATAACTCACTTATCTAATAAATAACTATTAATTAAAATACTTTTTAAACATAAATAATAAAATGCAGAGTAAAAATTGTGAGTTACTCTTAAAGTTGTGTTTTATTAAAAACTGCATTTTGATTTGAAGCTCCTCAAATATATTTTATAAATTTTCATAGTAAAATAACATTAAAAAAAAACTTAAAAAGTATCAAATATTACTTTATGATTTTCTATTCAGAAAAAAAAATTGGTTGTCTGCTCGGTTGTCTGCAAAGTTGGTTTACTGACGATATACTTGAACGTCACAACGTCGAAAGAATCATTACCTTTATCGCAGCAATTATCGTTTCTATAGACAAGTGACACCACATTTACTTTTCACTGCACACTCACTCAAATAGGAGAAAAACAGATGTCGAACGACGCGGAGATTGTGCCTCTTTGTCGCTCGTTCCGCGCTCTCGCTTGCACTTCAAGCCTTAAATGGAACGCGCGAGGTAACGGCACATGAGTCATGTTTTTTGATGCGAGCAGCCGGGTCCATCCCATTATAAGACGTTGTCAAGTCAAAATTCTCTATTATTATCACATATTTTCTATTGTAAATAAATATGGTCAAGTATTTTTGAATTTTTTCAATGTAAATTAAACAAGGTTTGGCGGTTGAACAAGTGATATATAATCACATTTTAAATTATTATTGACTAGTTCGAATTAGCTCCATGGAAAAAAATGTATTTATTTATTTATTTTACTCTCGATTTTACTTTATTGGCAAAGCACAGTCATAAAAATCATTGCAATTTTGCAAATCTTGTATAAAAATCAAAATCATATTTCTTTAAGCGACAAGTCAAATTTTTAATCAATAATTACACCAAAAAGAACTTTCATAATTTGTGCTCTTATAAACCCCACCTCTAAATAGTCTATCAGTTGGTTTTTTAAAAGTAGTGTTTGGTAGTAGAAGAATAAGAATCTCTTTAGGTTCAATTTGGATATAAAAATACTATAAAAAATCACCAAAAAAAAAAAATAAAATGACGAAAGTGAAACAAGGCAGAAAAGGTAAAATAAGCTACTATGAGGCTTGTTCGTAGATAAATCACAAACTAGTCAGCGCTAATCAGATATTATCATTTAGTCAGGTGACCGGTTTCCAACTGATCACCTGACATATTTTTAAAATCTGATTGGCACTGACTGGTTTGTGATTTCTCTACGAACAAACCTATGATTTTTTCATAGTAACAATATTTTTCTTAGGGGTACAGGTTTAATTTAAGTTAGTAACTAATGACTTCTGTACTATACTAGGTATATCTATTAAAAAAAAACAAGATTTATAAATAATCTTGTATAAATACTAATTTCTTCGCCTGTTAAAAATAAATTCTTTACCAAACATGGTAAATTTTTTATGGTTTAAAATAAGGGGCTGTGCTGTAAGCAAGGCTTTATGTTTTTTTATATTTATCAATTAAAAAAATAATATTTTTTTCAAATATTTTTAGATTCTAAATAATACTTTAAACTTACCCAAAAGTCTGTATCACATTATATCCAATTAAATAATAATGAACAGCTTTCGATGGACCTTTCTTAACAGCCTTTGACACATTATTTGTAGTCTTACTAGAACTTTTATTGGCCATTTTACGCAAAAAAATACACTAAATATTTGATGTAAAAAAGTAAATAACTACGAAAGAAAACTAATATACGACAGGATCCATGCATAAATAAATAAATAATATCCGGCTTTCACCCAGCAATTATTTCTACGAGACAAGGTAGAATTTTAGACCTGTTAGACTAGTCGCGGTTAAATTTCGTGTTGCGTAAGCAGTGACGATTTCTCATTGCAGCAAATTCATTAAATATTTATTACCTAAACAAGAAATAATTAACTTTGACCAGCAAATCAGGATTTCTGTAGGTTAAAATTAAACAATTAAAGAACGCCACTGTTTACCTTCGAGTTCTCGGCGTTGCCAGCGTTGCCAAATGGATCAAGGATCAAGTCTTTTCAAAAAGTATTTTTACTAGTTCCAGTTTTGACTAGATTACTCCAGCACAGTCCAGCAGTAAAAATAGAAAAATAAGTTTTGTCTATTTATGCTAATTATTTGGGTTTTTTTACATACAATTTGCGTAACCTCCAAAATTACTAAATTAACCTACATAATGGAAAACACATAATCACTTAACAAAAGTAATATTTAAAGAAAGTGACTCCAAAATTAATGTTGGGCACGATCTAAATATAAAAAAACTTGGTACTTGACCGACTTTTATGTAAAGAAGTGATCATCCGAATACAAGTTTTTTTGCTTGATGATTCTATTCTACTTGGTTTGCAAAATCAACCGCAAAACAATGGAAATCATTTAACATATATAAGACAAGTCGTTTTTCCCCATTCTATATATAGGGTATTAAAAATATTAGGAGGTAATTACTTGTTTAAAATAAAGGGTATATAAAAGTTGGGTCAAAAGTAGACCATTAAGTATAGTAATGTGTACCAAATGCGTAAACCGAAATTTGAAAGAGAATTTTCAAAAGTCGTTTGTTTACAGAGGCAAAAAACATAAACAAATTTAGATTTTAAATTAAAATAAGGTCATTTTTTAAACTAACAATATTAATGAAAATACCCAACAAGCACAAAAATAAACAAGAAAATCGGCAGATTCCGCCAATATAGTAAAAAATTTCCAACTTTTTTCCAGAACTGTTAACGGATATGACACTTTTTACCATAGCAAGGCTGCCGTCACTCAATAAAATTTCGATATTGGAGTCACGTGATTCCGGACCTCCGCAGTTCCGCAATATTACCGAGCACGTGTATGACGTCACTACTGTCTACTATCCTTATTTTTACTATATTCTCCCTTCTTTTGCACTAAATTCCTGATATAACACTAAATTGGCACACAATATTTCATTTTACATTAAAAAACCTGTTTAAAACCTGTTTTTTACTGATTATAAGCCTTTCTTTATTAATATAATAAAAGGTTTGCTTTAAATCAAGTCGCCATGTTTGAAACCACTATACAAATAGGTGTATGCATGGTTGCAGCGTTTTGGGCGTAAAAAAATAGAATTTAATAAAAAATTAGAATTTAATAAAAAAACGTGTAAAATAACTAAAAAAGAGGTTTTTTAAGGATGTTCATAAAATATTGTATGCCAATTTAGTGTTATATTAAGAATTCTGTGCAAAAAGAAGGCGGAATATAGTTAAATTAAGGATAGTTTGAATTTCAACTTTGATGATGAATAATGGCACGCTCAGTAGTGACGTCATACACGTGCCCGGTAAAAAATAATCGCGGCATATCAACGTGCCCCTAGTCACTTCGATTCTAAAACGATATTTACCAATCGGTTATGTTGACGTTTAAACAATTTATTATACGTCAAAGTTGTCACCAATTATTACCGCGGTTATAATTGGTCGAACGCCTAAAATTGATGAAGGACTAGGCATTAAGGAGATATTGCGGTACCAGAATGGTGGAAAAATAAGGTTTTTCACCTCCTTAAGTTTTGCATTTGATTTGAAAGACCCTGTCGAAGGTTTATCAACGTTAAGGAGCAATGTACAAGAAAGCTGAATATAAATAATGGTCTGCATTACATTATTGACTAGTATTGAACACATTTGCATACAGTTATAAGTAAGCAAAAGATAAAAATAAAACGGAAATTATTTACAAGTCAGACACGCCGATTTTATTGAAATTTGGTATACAGTGGTTTTCAGGGCGCTGATCGCGAATCTGAACTTTTGAAGAGATTTTTTCCGACCAGTTATGTTTTCGAAATATCCATCATCAAAGTTGAATATCAAACAAACCTTATTTTTACTATACTTCCTCCTCTTTCTACAAACAATTTTTGGTATAATGACAAACACACTCAATATTTAATTTTTACGTCTTAAATACCCATTTTTTCTATTTGGCCTTGGCGCCTCCATGGCTACTGCGATTGAGATAATTGAGTAAAGCTTTGAAACTATGTGGAAAAAAGGGTAAAATAAATTAATACCAGAGTTTTAAGAGGTGGAAATCAATGAGTGCCAATTTGGCATAATAACTCAAGAATTGCGTGCAAAAAGCAGAGGGTATATGATGAATTTCGTTAGTCTTCTATTCAGATTTAATGATCAATGAAAAATCTCTAGAACAAAGCGTAAAAATTCTTTCAGATTTTTTATCAGCGCCCCAAAAATGCAGGTATGGCAAAATTTAATAAATATAAACATATATTTTAATGCACATAATGAACAAAATTACTTATCTTTTGACAATTTTTTGACTTTGGTTGATAACCTAACCTACACGTCATCACATCTCATTCAAAAAAGTTTACTTTTACAAAGCAGTCCGTGTAAAACCATGTTGCGCAATGTCATTTCATAAATGACTACTCAAAATTTAAAATGTATTATTTACCTTATTTTACACAAATAAATAGATATTAAGCGAAAAACTCCTTTAAATTTGTACCAATTATGTAAATATAAAACAATAAAGTGGTGTTGTGTGGTGTACTTGATATTTGTATTGGTAAATATTTCCAATTCAAATAAAAACAAAAGTGGAAAAAAAGGAAATAATAATAAAAACTTTAATCACTAGGTAACCTTTAAATACTTGTAGTAGATTTAGGCCATTTTAATTACTCTTGGGAGATTGACAGTGCAAATTACTTTAAAGAATGTAACTTTGTATTCTAAGTATAGGTAAATAAATAATATTTTCAAATCTTCCAATGAGTATTTAGACTTTTTCTTAAAATTTTAGTTATTTAAATTGCAAACAAAATAGTTTTAGTGACATTAAAAACCTGTTTAATAAAAAAATCTTCATATTTTCTATAAAAAAATGGGGTAAATTCTACTATATAATGTTATGCCTGGCAACACTGTTTCAAAATCTTATAGTCATCACGAGCGCCTCTATTGTTCTCTAATAGAAACGCTGAAAATTGAGCCCGTTTTTCTCAAATAATACCGATTTCGTTTACACACCTTCTTCTAGGTCACCATATATCTAAATGTTATGATTTGGTTACTGGTCCGATTAGAGGTACATTAGGTACAATATTTTTGAATTTGTTGTTCGTTTTTGTGGTTAGTTTATAGTTTATAACATTCATTACTTTTATGCTTTTCATGACAAAATAATTAAAGGTAATATTTTTTTAAAATAGAAATTTGTTCATTAGTAATGGGACATATTTATGTCTTCTTCCAAACAATGCCATTCTTAAAGCTTTAATCTGATTTTACCCATAATTTGTTATACCTTAATATTATTTTCCTGAATATGCAATTTTAATGCTAGTCTACGTTACTCCCAATTTATCGTTTTTTGCTTGTGCCATGTTAAATAATAATTTAATTTTAGGATTTATTCTTGTCCATGGTTACATTTCAAGTAAAGTATAGAAACCAATATTTTCTTGATAAGAAATATGCTTGTGGTTTTGCTACAATAATATTTGGCCAAAAGAATTTTTACTGCCAAGATGGTGAACTACGTCTGTAGAACGTGCTTGTATGTCTGCGATAATGAATTTTCATTTAGAAGGCTAGAAAAAGTTAAACAAGTACTGGAATTGTTTGTACCTGAAATTGTAAGTTCTGGAAATCTCAGTCTTTATTTTAATCTTTACAAAAAATTTATTTGGTAAATGTCAACTACACCTTTTAGGATGCTGCTTTTGATCAGCAAGGTTTTATTTTTGAGATATCCATCATCAAACTTAGAACGCAAACCAATATTTCTCCTTTTTTTTTTGCACCAAATTTTTGATTTAAACATAAACTGGTACACAATGTTTTATAAGTGTCTTTAAAAAACCTGTTTTTTATTTATTTTACAAAATTTTCATCAATCATAAAACTTAACTTTTAATTTTTTAGCTGTGAAAACTAAAGTGTACCCTACCAGTATTAAAGTCTAAACTTCATAGGCATTTATGACACCTATCATTTAGTGTAAAACATAAAAATTGCATTTAAAAAAATAGGCAATATTGTTAACTTTTGTTAAAAGGCTTTTTAAGTTTGATGATAAATACCTTGAGAATGAAATGTCAACTAAAAATTCTTTCAGATTCATAGTCAGTGCCCGCCCCAAACAAACTCAGTAGGTAAAAAACATTAAAACAAGCATGGTGTCCAATAAGTAAACATTTTTCTTAATTTTTGGCAATTTAAACTATATGAATTCTTTTTATGTCCATCTAATATATTTTAGCATTAGTGATGTTGAAATATTAGTCTAACTATTTTACTATAATTGGTCAAATAAA